>ML790018.1:293359-346192 GCA_009831015.1 Picea engelmannii | reverse complement strand
TAAATATGCAACATGCACATGCAATAACCCACATGCACATGCAATAACCATCAAGATCTCAAACATACAACTGAAACGCATCCAGAAACCCCCAGTGTATCAGATCTGCAAGACAGAATAATAGATCAGTAGCAAATATCTTGGTCAGCGGGATCAGGGATATTTCATATAGGACATGAATATGTTGTGAAATGGGCCTGTTAACAGGTTCCATAACTATCACCAATGTTTGTGATGGATAATAGTCAAAACCAGGCCATATACAACATGACGTGATGCTTAATCTACATGTCCACTTGAATCAAGTTTTATAGTAACTGCACCAAGCAATAAATAAATTATAATTTCAATTCTAAAAAGTAGTATTGAAGTAATAGAATTCCCACTTCATATATAAGCTATATTTACCAGATCCGACCATGTAACCACAATGTATATTTCAATCACATTAACTAAAGTCTGTAAAATACAGTCTTCAGAAATATTAACATCTGTAAAATAAAGTTTTCATATGTATTGACATCTACTTTCCCATTTTAGACCAATTTATTGAAGATGAATGGTTCAAATTCTTTTCCTAAATGGAGATTAAACTACAGCATTTCCTCGGTCCTTGTTATATGATTTCCTTTGGAACCTAATGTCTATCCCCATTCCACTTGCCTCAAGTTGTCCTAGCCCACCATCCATCACTTCAAAGCCTTCAAAGCCCATCGCTCTTCCACCACAATAGCACAACCCACTGTTGTGCACAATATTTCTGACTTCTAACCAATGTTCCACGAGGACGCATCCCCCGGGGTGGGGGTCGCACCCCCCACGTTTCCCATGCACCCCGAACGAGGGGACTCCTGGGAGGATGTTTCCCCAGGTCCCCTTTTTGGGGAAACACGGGGGCCACAACTCCCCGAGGTGGGGGACAAGTCTCCCCGAAAGGGGGACTTTGAGTATCCCCCTTGAAAAAGGCGACTTCTAGACGACCCCCCCCCTGAAAGGGGGACTCCTGGGTGTCCCCTCGAATTTTTGCCTAATAAGGCTTAAAAACAGATAGTGACATTCCCTTTGATGGTCCTAATGACTTCATGCGGAAGATGGATGTAGAGAACCAGTGAATGAGATTGACTCCATGATGATCATTTTAAAATTTATTTTCAATGTTTATTGTCCATTGTTTGTTTACTTTTAACTTTTAACTTTTGAGTCTTGAATCTAGATACTGATGACCTCTCATACCTTGACTCGACACTCTTTACTATTTTTGAGTTTGAGTAATACCAATTTACTATTTCAAACTATAGCTATTATTTTGCTTAGTAATAATTAGATTCTAGAATGTATCAATATTTTACTATTTATGTTTCAGCGTTCATTTATGATTTATGAATCAATATAATTCATTACTGATTTTGAATCATGTTTAATAGTTTATATCATTTACAAATTTGAATTTTCAATTTACTAATTTAGTAGTATTTAGCATTTTACTGATGAATTTGCATGGGATGAATTGTTATTGTTGAGATTTTATCATTATTATTTTTATTTTTAAATTTTTTTATTTTTTATATTATATATGTGACGTCCCCCATCCCCCATTTCCCTAAAATCCCTAAAATTTGGGGGTACTTCCACACATCCCCCTGTGCGTCTCCCTGCACCGACATCCCGGACTCTTGGTGGAACATTGCTTCTAACCAAAGAAATCATTCCAATATAATCTAAAAACCCCGTCCACCATTTGTTCTAGCCCCACATCAATATCATAAAAAGCACTATTACTTATCAAAAACACAGCTCACCCAAAAACTTGGAAATGCTATTTTTTCATTTTTAAAAACTTAAAATTTTGTTTCTATTTAAAACACTTTTGTGTTCATCTATGGAAAAGTGAAACTCGGAGAATTTCACATTATAATACTTACACACATTTCTTGATTATGGTACAAATTCTAAAATCTGACTACAAACTCCTCCTATGGAAAATCCTTCACATTGTTTACAAAAATTGGAATGACAACCAAGTGGATAACCCAGAGATTACGCATGCCATTCTTTATCTCATAAGGAGCAAAATACAGTAATTAAAAAGCGTACATAAAAACTTATCAAGAATTGAACAGATTTAGGTTCCAACAATATTCCAAGGAACTATACAGAATTATAGAGAAATACCAGGAGTTATGGCTTGGCCTAATTTAGATTCAAAGATAAAGGTTGAATTTAGAGATTTGGATGAAAAAAAAAATATTTTTGTTCTCAAAATGTTTCCAGGAGTGGCAAGCATGATTTAGGTAATTATGCTTAAAAACATGTTTTGTTTCGGCGAAAAGGGTTCATATGGCTTGTAGCACGAGAGTTCAAATTCCACTTAAACATATAATGATTCGTTATGTTGACTATCCTTCAACAAGTAAGAAAAATCACAGCTCTTATCTACAGCTTTCAACTTCCATAATCATTTCAAAAGAGTGAGAGAACTGTAAGAAGGATTAAGAGACTGGTCATTAGAACATGGACCATTTGTACAACAAACACTACCGTGTCCTTGTCACAATTGCAGATTAAGATTACCAAGTTCTAGAGTGTCATGATTTCCTTTGATGCGTTGCTGACCCAAAATTATCTAGTTTACGCGTCTTATTTTCCTAGCCGGAAGCAACCCTCCATCAACATCAGCGGAAGCCGAAGCACCAGCAGTATGAATATCCCTTCTGTTCTGGAGAGGGATTGAAGAAGTAGTAGAATCGATTGGTTCTAGCAGAGCCTCACCATTTATGAGCTCCGATTCTATGACACCGATGGCAAATGCTGGGCGTCTGGTCATGCCCACTCCTGAGCCAGGAATTACAAGGGCAGTAGCACTGCCCAGCGGCTCAAAAGAGTTTGAATTAAGTGCAGGAGGGGTGGGGGTGTTTATGTTAGCAAGGGTTGGTAACATACCTTCCATACTTGCAAGCCGAGTTCGAATCGCCAATCTGTCCGCTCTCTGCAGAGTGGGGTGTAGACCTTCCATAGTAAAGTTTTGTAATCTCAGACCTTCCACATTGTCAGCTGTCGGATCGATAACCTCCAACGACTCTCGATGGGCAGATGTGGCATGGATAACTTCCGACGACTCTGGGTGGGCAGTTCTGGATTCGATCTGATGGCGGTACCTCCGCCCAAGTATCCGCTCTCGAAAAGCCCACGTTTCGTCAAAACCCTCCTCACTTTGAAGTCGCCGAACAGCCCTGAGACGGGTCACGATTCGATCGGTTGCCGCCATGACCAAATCGTGAATGCTCTCGTTTTGCCTGGGGTTACCATTATCGTTATTTGAACTCGCAAAACGCCCGCGGCGGTTATTTCTGAGCCGAATGAGTTCCTCTAATCGCCTCGAGAGGGGTAGGAGGACCCCTCCTCTCTCACTCTCCCTCTGTCTCCAACTATCCACCCTCCGGGCGTGAGGGCGGGGCGGCAGGGAGTCCTCGTTAGGGATAGGGTTTTTAGAAATTTGAGCGTTTACTCCTCTGCCGTAAATGGGTATTATGTTTTTATCAGTAACTTCACCCTTACAGATCGGGCATTCCTTGGAAGTAGAATAGAAATGAAGCCACCGGTATATACAGGGCCAGCAAAACAGGTGCCCACACACTGTAACCACGGGCTCGCAGGCCACATCTAAGCAGATATTGCATTCGAAATTCGCAGCTGAATTGGACGCCTGCACTTGTTTATCGGCCATTTCCTGTTTTTCCGCCGCTGCTTCTTCTTCTTCCTTTAGGGTTTCCTCAGAGAAGGGCATGCGGATGTGGCGACTGTAACGCCTCGGGCGATGACTACCGGTAGGTTCTCTGGACGCGAAATATAAAGGATCTTCTTCTTCTGAAACAGCGGTAGCAACACCGTCGGCGGGGATGACTTGAGGTTCCGTATAAGGGTTGAGGGGCTGAAACCATATGGGATTCGCCATCGCTATGTGCGATTCGCCATCGCCGTGGGGGAAGGGTGCTCTGGAGGAGAATCCCAGGGCAAGTCCCAGTTGAGGGGGCGGCGATGGAGGGCTCAGAATTAGGTTCAGATCTGACTCTTCCATGTTGCCGACCTGATCCCCAATCACTCAATCGTTTTCACAAGGTACAGAACAATACGCTTCCAAACGAGGGGGGCGCCATTTGCGTGTATTTCCGACCGACCAACAGAGTTCCCACTTTGCCATTGCCATTTGACGCCAGAATTTAACGCCGTTCGTTCGTTCATGTTTACCTAGTAGGTATAACGTGTTCTACCATTTTCCATTCAAACAAAATGGCTATTTACTCCACAGCACACCACGTTTGAACGTGGTTGGTCTGGATTTAATAAGGAAAAATAATACGATCAATGAAGCGCCATTTCTTCACGATATGACGTTCAGCGGTTACATGTGAGGAGACCACAACATCCACGGTTGCCCTTAGAGTCCAAAAATACAGACTTTGCCGATAGAGGAAGGCTATCCATAACCGCATTAAATGTCACGTATATGTTATTGGAATTCCACTCCTTTTTGAGCATTAAATGTAAATGTAAGATGGTATAGAGAGGATGGAAAAAAGGGATAAGAGATAAATGGCAACTGAGCGGAACTATGGGAAAAAAACTATCCTACCCATGAATTAAGTTTTTTTCCACGAGAAAGTTTCTCGATTATATACAACAGTATACAATGTTTTTACATAGCAACATTACAATATCCATCTCGGAGATTCAGCAAGGCTTGATCACAAGACCTCCTCCCAACACTTGGAGAATGGTGCGCTTGTTGTCGTTTGAGCTGTCTCACGGGACTACCCATGAATTAAGTTGAGCATTAAAGAAGAAAGAAATAAATAAATTATTTTAACGTCCACGAGGCTAACAATAGCCTATGTGACAATGTAAGATGGTATAGAAAAGATAGAAAAAATGAATCAGAGATAAATGGCCACTAAGCGGAACGAAGGGAAAAAAACTATCCTATCTGGAAATTAAGGGCATATACCACATAGCCCTTTGAATTATCATGAAAAAATATTTTGCCTCCATATCACAATCATAATGAATTGAAGAAGAATATCGATGAGTCGCTAATAGTGTTATTGAACACTTAATCCTGCCATCCATTGAGTAATACATTGTACACAAAGAAATTAATCGATGCCACTATGAGGAAGGTTGCAGTGTACTTATATTACAAAAACAAAGAAATTAAGAGCAATTATTAAAAGAGATATATCTCCACAAAAGTAAAAGAAGAAAACTGATTCTTCTCTAGCCTCTGAATAAACGTTTGGACTAGCAACCTCCTCACTCCTTTCTATCACTAAAGGATATAAGTGGCATAGTTTTCGTAGGTGCACCATTCATTCCGAAAATGCATTCAGAATGGTTCCATCCATGTTCACCATATTGGCACCAAAGAAAAGGAATGGAGTCGGTCCAATGAGTGAAAATAGCATATAATTATCAAGTAGAAGCATCTCCTCGTTGACACATAGTGCTGGAAAGAAAAGAGGGTCTAGGGTCTAGGGTCGAGGGTGAAAGATAGATTCATTCACTGGGGTGAGGAAGGAGGGCAAGAAGAAAACTGAACAAGAGTATTGAACCTATGAAATATCAATCCATATATTGATAACTCAAAAAGAGCACAATGTTCATAAGTTACTTAATAGGATGTGATGTCAAAATGAGCAAAGCTTTAATACAATAACGATGGTTTCTCATTAAAAACAGTACAAGCTTTCTACCTCTATAAATAGTTTCTCACTACCCAAATCCTAACTACTAGTAGTTCCACATTAATGAGTATCAACTACTTAATCGGGCTTATTCCATAATGATTATCATTTTACGTTAATTAACCACACCAACTACCTAATGGGCTTTCTTCAAAGATAATGGTCTCCTACATTAATTAGTGAACTTCTAAGTACCCATAAGTAGGGAGATTAGGGTAGGTGACCCGAAATGGATCCAAACAAGACAATGGTTGTAAGACTCAGTGCCTGCAAGTGTAATTCTGCAAGTGTAATTCGGCAATTAATGAAGGTTAAGAGAAAACATACGAGACAATTAAATAGAAGAAAAGAGAGGAAGATAAAAGAATTAAATGAAGAAGGGCAAAAAAAAAAAGGAGAAAAAATTAAGAATGAGAAATGAAAAGACATTCTCTTGACTTTGTCATTACCCTCTCGTGATCTGTAAATTGCCATGGGTATTCCACAAGAATAAATTGTCATAACATATCTTACAATACTTTGAAATCTTTTATTATGTAATTTATTACCTTAGATCTCAAATTTAATATTACTAGTGCAACGCTCAAAATTATGGAAATAATTGAAACCAAAATGAAAGAAACAAGCAAATTAAACACCATCCACACAAATAAATACAAGATGTGCTTGATAAACTCAATACGAGAGAAAACCTAGCTAGAAGGTGAGGCCTGTGCTCTACACTTTTTTCTCGGTTATGAAATGCAAGTACAAAGAAAAGAGCACTCACTATGGAGTTGTCATGGACATTGTGCCATGAATGGTTGCTACGCAATCTTATGTCTCCTCTGTTATGCTTCAATATCCCACTCCTAGATGTTATGCTCAACTATGGAGCAATAGCAATACCAAAAGAATGGAACCCCTTATTTTCCTAGTGACCTGGTATTTGACATAGTCTAATAGTCGTTTAGGGTTAGGGTTAGGTTTTTTGCATGCCTCAACCATTAATTAGTGTTAGGGTTTTGGACCTTCTAGAACATTCTTGAGAGTCCACACATGACTAGCCCCACATGTGTGAGTGATGGGTGTTGACGTAAGATCCACTCGGTACTATGGTGGTCAACAAGGTAGATCAACTTGTAGGAAGTATAACTTCTGCATACAAACTATGATTGAGGTGATTTTTGCACCATTGGAAAGCTTTCGGTGTGTAGAACAAATTCAAGGGGTTGAGAGCTATGCTCGCAAATGTTTAACCCAAAAATGGTCATTTAATGCCTCAAACCAACTCTAGAAGTTTCTATACCCCAAATCATCAAACTAGGACCTACCCCTCAAATGGGCCCTGCGAGCCAATTCCTCCAATTTTTCCACCCATATAGTACCAAGATGTTATATAATGATGCATTTTGGATCATACCTCTCCATTTATGGAGGTTTTTGGTCCCTAAAAAATTTCACTGAATGAGGTGAGGAAATTTTTCCTCTACCTTCTCCATTGAATACCATTGGCCTTGTTGGGAAGTTGCCCTTTCAACTCAACTTACTAGAGTTCTTGCTACCCTTATCTAGTAATTATGGACTTCTTCTACAAAAATGTATCTTCTACCAACTCTACCTAATATGGGGCTAAGTCATCTACGGTAGGTGGGACCTGCTCATTAGTTTATGATCCAACATGGAAGGCTCATGGAATTCCCAAATTTCCACATTCACTACTGAGTAAATGTGCATATATGAGGGTAGATGGAATCTGTAGGCATTGTCACGCACCTACTCCAATATTTTAAAAGGACCATACCATAGTGCCTTGATCTTCTTACTAGGACCCTCTAGCCTTTCTTTGTTCATATACAACCAAACTCTATCTCCCACCTTGAATGTTTTCTCAATTATGTGTTGATCATGTCATGCCTTATACATTTTCTTTGACTTCTTCATGTTTCATGTACTTGCAAATGGATCTACTCAATATTTTCAACAAATTTTCTTGTTTTCAATGCATCTCTTGCGATGTCTTATGTCACTCCTCCTTGCTATCCATATACAACATCTAAGGGCGAAGGCAACAAATACCCAAAGCAAGTTTCAAAAGGGGGCTTACCAATATAAGTGTCGACCACATTGTTATGAGAGTGTTGAATATAAATCAAATTTTCATCCCATATCTTTGGATACTTCTAATTGTAACCCCTCCAAAGTTGAACCAGCGTCTTATTGACTAATTTTGTCTATGGATGGAAAGTTACAAATCTCTTCAACTTGGTGTCCATCTTCTCCCAAGGTGTAGTCCAAAAGGCTCTATGAAATCTAGTATCCCCATCGAAGATGATGCTCCTTGGTATCTCAAAGTGCACCCAAACCTTTTCAAAGAACGCATTTGTTACTTCTTGTCATTTGATGGTCTTTTTACAAGGCATAAGAATGCACATATTGTTGAACTTGTCTACTACCACAAGCAAATAGTTGTAGATTTTAACTTTGTACAATTACTTATTGTAAATAGATTCTTAATAAAAATAAAAAAGATACAATGACACACACACACACACATTACACATAATTTTTTACCCTAGAAACCCAAACCAGGAAAACCAACAACCTCTTTAGAGTTGCACCTCTAATCTTTTATTCATTTCTATCTTCATATACAGAAATGAATACAATACAATACAATATATATATATATATATATATGATCTCGCAGCATCCAAAACCCTCAATCCATTGACCCAGATTAGTCAAAAACCCTAATTCCTTAACCGTAATTAGAAAACCATGTGCCAAAAAACCACTAAAAATTGTGAAGGTTGTTGTGAGCACTCCTAAAGCAGTTGGGAGTTCCTGAAGTCCTAGCTAAGAGATTCCTGGAAAACCTAGTGCATCGGAAGCCCTGATAAACGAATGGTACAACCCGAGGGACTGTGAGCAGTGAAAGGGGTACATTCCTTGGGTTGTGTAGGTTGTAGGCCAACAGGGAGTGATAATAGTCAAAACCAGGCCATATACAACATGACGTGACTCTTAATCTACGTGTCCACTTGAATCAAGTTTTATAGTAACTGCACCAAGCAATAAATAAATTATAATTTCAATTCTAAAAAGTAGTATTGAAGTAATAGAATTCCCACTTCATATATAAGCTATATTTACCAGATCCGACCATGTAGCCACAATGTATATTTCAATCACATAAACTAAAGTCTGTAAAATACAGTCTTCAGAAATATTAACATCTGTAAAATAAAGTTTTCAGATGTATTGACATCTACTTTCCCATTTTAGACCAATTTATTGAAGATGAATGGTTCAAATTCTCAACAAAATCTCAATAATGATAAAATCCCAACAATAACAATTCATCCCATGCAAATTCATCAGTAAAATACTAAATACTACTAAATTAATAAATTGAAAATTCAAATTTGTAAATGATATAAACTATTAAACATGATTCAAAATTCATATTCAAATTCAGTAATGAATTATATTGATTCATAAATCATAAATGAAAGCTGAAACATAAATAGTAAAATATTGATACATTCTAGAATCTAATTAGTACTAAGCAAAATAGTAGCTACAGTCTGAAATAGTAAATTGGTATTACTCAAACTCAAAAATAGTAAAGAGTGTCGAGTCAAGGTATGAGAGGTCATCAGTATCTAGAGTCAAGACTCAAAAGTTAAAAGTTAAAACTGAACAAACATTGGACAATGAACATTGAAAATGAATTTTAAAATTATCATCATGGAGTCAATCTCATTGACTGGTTCTCTACATCCATCTTCCGCATGAAGTCATTAGGACCATCAAAGGGAATGTCACTATCTGTTTTTAAGCCTTATTAGGCAAAAATTCAAGGGGACACCCAGGACTCCCCCTTTCAAGGGGAGGTCGTCTAGAATTCGCCCTTTTCAAGGGGGATGCTCAAAGTCCCCCTTTCGGGGAGACTTGTCCCCCACCTCGGGGAGTTGTGGCCCTCGTGTTTCCCCAAAAAGGGAACCTGGGGAAACATCCCCCCAGGAGTCCCCTCGTCCGGGGTGCGTGGGAAACATGGGGGGTACGACCCCCACCCTGGGGGATGCGTCCCCGTGGAACACTGGTTAGAAGTCAGAAATATTGTGCACAACAGTGGGTTGCGCTATTGTGGTGGAAGAGCGATGGGCTTTGAAGGCTTTGAAGTGATGGATGGTGGGCTAGGACAACTTGAGGAAAGTGGAATGGGGATAGACTTTAGGTTCCAAAGGAAATCATATAACAAGGACCGAGGAAATGTTGTAGTTTAATCTCCATTCAGGAAAAGAATTTGAACCATTCATCTTCAATAAATTGGTCTAAAATGGGAAAGTAGATGTCAATACATCTAAAAACTTTATTTCACAGATGTTAATATTTCTGAAGATTGTATTTTACAGACTTTAGTTTATGTGATTGAAATATACATTGTGGTTACATGGTCGGATCTGGTAAATATAGCTTATATATGAAGTGGGAATTCTATTACTTCAATACTACTTTTTAGAATTGAAATTATAATTTATTTATTGCTTGGTGCAGTTACTATAAAACTTGATTCAAGTGGACATGTAGATTAAGCGTCACTTCATGTTGTATATGGCCTGGTTTTGACTATTATCACATTACACATATATTTTTACCCTAGAAACCTAAACCAGGAAAACCAACAACCTATTTAGAGTCGCACCTCTAATATTTTATTCATCTTCTATCTTCATTGTTTACAATATAATATATATATGATCCTGCGACATCCAAAACCCCTAATCCATTGACCCGTATTAGTAAAAAACCCTAATTCCTTAACCGTAGTTAGAAAACCATCGATGAAAACCATGTGCTAAAAAATCGCTAAAAACAAACACAAAATCTACCAAAAACAATTTCAGGGGCTCCTACCCCACTACAAACCCCCTGGACAAGGGGTCTCTGCCCCCCTATGACCCCCCTGCGGGCCGACACAATGCAGACACCAAATTTGGTTGTGCAAAGAATATAACACATACCCAACAATTGTCATTTAATGCCTCAAACCAACTCCAGAAGTTTCTATACCCCAAATCATCAAACTAGGACCTACCCCTCAAATGGGCCCTGCGAGCCAACTCCTCCAATTTTTCCACCCATAAAGTACCAAGATGTTATATAATGATGCATCTTGGATCATACCTCTCCATTTATGGAGGCTTTTGGTCCCTAAAAACTTTTACTTAATGAGGTGAGGAAATTTTTCCTCTACCTTTTCCATTAAGTACCATTTGGCCTTGTTGGGAAGTTTCTTTTTCAACTCAACTTACTAGAGTTCATGCTACCCTTATCTAGTAGTTATGGACTTCTTCAACAAAATTGTATCTTCTACCAACTCTACGTAAGCTTTTGGGTTTAAGTCATCTATGGTAGGTAGGACATGCTCATCAGTTTATGATCCAACATGGAAGGCTCGTGGTGTTCCAAATTTTCCACATTCACTACTGAGTAAATGTGCATATATGGGGGTAGATGGATTTTGTAGGCATTATCACCCACCTACTCCAATATTTCAAAAGGACCATACCGTAGAGCCTTGATCTTCTTACTAGGACCCTCTAGCCTTTCTGTGTTCATATACAACCAAACTCTATCTCTCACTTGAATGTTTTCTCAATTATGTGTTGATCATGTCAGGCATTATACATTTTCTTTGACTTCTTCATGTATCATTTACTTGCAAATGGATCTACTCAATATTTTCAACAAATTTTCTTGTTTTCAATGCATCTCTTGCAATGTCTTATGTCACTCCTCCTTGCTATCCATATACAACATCCAAGGGCAAAGGCAACAAATATCCAAAGCAAGTTTCAAAAGGTGGCTTACCAGTAGAAGTGTGGACCACATTGTTACGAGACTGTTGAATATAAATCAAATTTTCATCTCATATCTTTGGATACTTCTAATTGTAACCCCTCCAAAGTTGAACCAACATCTTATTGATTAATTTTGTCTATGGATGGAAATTTACAAATCTCTTCAACTTGGTGTCCATCTTCTCCCAAAGTGTAGTCCAAAAGGCTCTATGAAATCTAGTATCCCTATCGAAGATGATTCTCCTTGGTATCTCAAAGTGCACCCAAACCTTTTCAAAGAACACATTTGTTGCTTCTTGTCACTTGATGGTCTTTTTACAAGGCATAAGAATGCACATATTGTTGAACTTGTATACTACCACAAGCAAATAGTTGTAGATTTTTACCTTGTACAATTACTTATTGCAAATAAATTCTTAATATAAACAAAAAAAGATACAATGGAACACACACACACTACACATATATTTTTACCCTAGAAACACAAACCGAGAAAACCAACAACCTATTTAGAGTCGCACCTCTAATATTTTATTCATCTTCTATCTTCATTGTTTACAATATAATATATATAGGATCCCGCGGCATCCAAAACCCCTAATCCATTGACCCGTATTAGTAAAAAACCGTAGTTTCTTAACTGTAATTAGAAAACCATCGATGAAAACCATGTGTTGAAAACCCGCTAAAAATAAACACAAAAACTACCAAAAACATTTTTAGGGCCTCCTACCCCACTACAAACCCCCTGGACAAAGGGTCTCCGCCCCCCTATGACCCTATGACCCCCCTACAGGCCGACATAATGCAAACACCAGGTTTAGTCGTGCAAATAATATAACACATACCCAACAATAGTCATGTCCCTATCTGATTGTTGGAAAACCTCCTGTTAGCACATGAACTTGCCAGAGTCTTGTGGGTTTGTGGTTTCTACCTAAGTCTGTAATTTTTCCATGTCTCTCTCCTTTTTGAAGACCGAGTCTTAAATTTTTCCCCCTTCATCTTGTAACATCGTTTTCGTTTGCCCCCCTCTGTGTTTAAAGTGCCCTGGTCTTCCTGTTTTCCCAGCCCACAGCCAGTCGTCTGAATCCTCGATCATGCAGGCTGCAGCCATGAACACAAAGCTCAACTTTCCTAACAATCCATTTCGGGTTGAAGCACAAGCGGAAGGCGGTTTTAAATTTTCAGCGGYGGAGATCCATCAGGCGAATCGATCAACGACGTGCATTCTTTCGGAAGGTCAAAATTGCACGAAGTATAGCACCAGAGCAAAAGCCYGAAGATCAAAGGTTGGGCAAATATTGAATCTGGGCCATGGATCTTATTGGGAGAGATCAACGRTGGAAGATTATCGCGGGAATCAAGAGTTCGAAATGTTGTTAAAGTTGTTCGTCAAAGGTTCGAACTCCCAAAACTCGAAATCAACAAGAGCCATCCGATTCAGAGGGACACGTGGCACCAAATCCAAGGATTCRCAGTTTCGTGAATTRAAGGTTTTAGCATTGAGCGGCTTGCGACTAGGGTTTTCGAGAAAGCAATCGTGGCCGTCAAATTCAAAGCAAGTTCTATTGTTGATCTGAATAAAGCTATTTCGCAAGTTCGAGCATCAAAATATTTAAAATCAAGTGGAGTGAGACTCCTGAAAGATGAAATCTCGAAGCTCCTTTGGATATAAGCGCCAAGTTATGACCCGAGGTTGCATGCAGGATGGAGCAATGAAAAGGAGTTGTGCCAAAGGCTGAAAGCGCCCATATTGGTCACAAAAAAAGATCATCATGGCCTCGAGATGCCAAGATTGACTCTCATAAGTCATGGGCACTGTCTGAGCATTCATGAGGGTCAGGCCTTGTCCTGATCCTGATGAAGGTAGTTAATGAAGATGGGGGCAATAGTTGAGACCTCATCTCACCCCATAAATGGAAAACATGCAGAGAGCGGTCGTGAAAGCAGACTATCAATCTGAAGCTTCCTTATGGACAGATTTTCCTGTAAAGCACATAACTGCGCCTGGCTCGCATCTAACAGGAGGAGGCCTGCACAATCTGACAAAGCAGGCACTGACTACAAATGTTAATGTAGTGGTCTGATCACACTCCTGGTGGTTGCAACATTTTTGAGTATATATAGGCAGTTTTAGTATTTTGTTAAGGTCGAATGGTTGAGCTAGGCTCCCTGCTATTGTAATATTTTGATGAAGAACACTGGTTCTCTGGTTATGTACTTGATTTGAGACTTCTTGATTAATCTAAGTCAACTTTCTTACCCCATCTGATTTGCCTCTGATACTGAGAGAGTTCATGAATGATTTATTCACATGAATTGTTGTAACTGTATTATGATGAATGTTTGATTATAGTGTTGTTATGATTTCTTTCATTTTCCTTGAATTTTGAATCCAAGAGGATATTGTGTTTGAGTTTTTCCTTCTTAGGATGCTTGAAGACCTGATGTCCATAGCACAAACCTACACCTTTCTCACCAAAGTCTTCCTTCTACTCACCTTTACTCCAACTTACTGACTGAAGTTAATCCAAGACATCAATTGCTTTTGCATGCTAGTCCAGATTTATGAGTTAGAGCGTTATTATCATTGAGTCTTCTCCATTGACCTCTTAAAACTCAATTACACTCACATAAACTGATGGGTATTGGTCTTACCTTCTATGCAATCTGAAGGTGACTTCTAGTGCTAACATTTCTAGCGTCGTTGTTGGGGAACGAATTGAAGACATTTCCCTGGGATAGAACAACAAAGAGCTTTTGATTCTAAATGTGCATTAGATATCAAAACCATTGAAGATTGTGCTTGCACCTGGTGACTCCACTATGTCGACTCCACTATTTCAGTTGTGGTTGCCTCTAGCACACCTGAAGCTGACCCAGAGAATTTTTCTCGAGAAGGCTTTTAGCAACTGATTTCTCATCTTGAAAGTTCCCTAGGAGATTGACAACGATCAAATCTGATCTTTGATGGTGAACAAAGACCAAACACATTCAAATTGCATATCATTCACCTAGCGACTCCATGATTAAAGGATCCAGTGGCGACTCCATTGTTTTGAAATGGAAAGAATCTTGGCTCAAAGGTTTTCTCCTTTTAATTTCTCCTTTGTTCTTGGTTTTCCTAATGTTGTTCCTACTATGGATGAATGCAGTGATTTTCTGCCCGTATTTAGAGAGCGTAAAGATGAAAACCCTACCAAGCATCTCCGTGAGTTTCATGAACTCATGCATCAGTGGGAAATACATCATGGGGATGTCTTATTGAAGATGTTCATGATCTCGTTAGCAGGAGATGCTCGCGAGTGGTACCACTCCTTACCCCCTGTTAACATCTCCTCCTTGGAGTAGTTTCATGCGGCTTTCAATAGGCATTGTCAAAAGTTTTATTCCTCTGAGTTTATTTCTCATAACTGTTGTAAGGAATATAACGACTGTGTTCAGAATATAGCAGATTCTGATGCAGACTGTGAGGATGAATAAGATGCTTTGGGTGAGCTGGTGGGACTGGTAAGATCACTTTCTGCAGAAATAAAAGAAGTAAAGGCAGATTTTTCTTGTCGATCTTATGAATAAAACGCAGAGGATATTCCGGTCCCTGAAACAGATGTTCTGGGCAGCCCTACTTATGACGAAGAAGTGATGTCGGATACTGACCAAGATCAAATAGCTTTTGACGGATATCCCAACAAAAATGATGAAGAGCAGAGCTTTTCCATTCTCCCAAATATGATTGCTAGCAATGTTGATGATTACATAGCCATGGATGTATTATTTTCTGCCCTTGATACACCTATTGTCTCAGATTTGGAGGAAGAGATAGTGGTGGAGGAGGATTCTTCTCTTTTCCTTTAGGGGGTTTTCCACAATGTATTTCTACCTAGGATCGAAGAGAAGAATCAAGAGATCACTCCTTTTTTGCAAGATGGAGGCGTTTTGCGCTCACCCCTCTTCAATGAGTGTTCAAATGAAGAGCAACAGATCTTCGCACCACATTTTGCTGACTTGGGGAGCAACCAACCTGAGTATGACAACTATGAATCTGATTCCAATGTGGATATGAAGGATTTCCAAGACCATACTATAGAGCATTTTCCTTTATACATTAAGGAAGAGCATTGTGTGGAAATCAACCATCTTGGTCCCGCAAAAGACACCGAGCAACATGATAGAGAGAAAGAGCCATCCATGGATATACATGAAGAGACTTCTTACTCTCAGCCAACGGATGTTATCAGAGCAGAAAAAGGAGAAATGGATGAGCTAAAGGTGTAGTTTATCTCCTATCTTGAACCTGTAGATGAGCAAGTATCACCCGGGATCAGCTGACCTGCATCAGTCCTCTACCCACCTGTACACTCTGAGAACATCGAACGATGGGTGAGTAACCATGAAGAGCAGGGGGTAATTTCTTATCAGTCAAGCTTTCCTGATTATAATTTTTGTGACCCTGTGGGGTTATATATGGAATTATGTTTTCCAAAAGCATTGGAGCCTGCAAAATTGTTCATATTATCATCATTCAGAGGTATTGCCAGTGTTCCAATACATGTTTTCTTTATGCTGTCATACTTCCCTGACCTTTTATGGATTATTTGCAGTAAAGAGAAGAATTATATTACCGAACAACCTGGGTGGTTATGGTGGAAGTTTGCTTTCACCTAACGCTTTGTAAAAATCAGTTAGCCTAGGATTGTACATAAATAAGCTCTTTTTGGAGCATGTGTGTTTGTTTTCCTTTTTTTAAGTAGAATAGTGTACATGTCGACCTTCGACGAAATATTTTGAGCTCGACTCCATAACCCAACAACTAAGGCACTGGAACTACTTGTTCTTGGAAGCTCGCAGGGAGCATGCCATCCCCTGTGGAGCCAAATGTTATCACATGAACTTGTTAGAGTTCTGTGGGTTTATGGTTTCTACCTAGTTTGTAATTTTGCCCCGTCTCTCTCCTTTTTGCAGACCAAGTCTTAAATTTTTCCCCCTTCGGCTTGTAAAATCGTTTTCGCTTTCCCCCCTCTGTGTTTAAAGTGCCCTGGTCTCCCTGTTTTCCTAGCCCATAACCAGTCGTTCGAATCCTCGATCATGCAGGCCACAACCATGAACACAAAGCGCAGTTTTCCTAGCAGTCCATTTCGGGCTTGAAGGCAGTTTTAAATTTTCAACGACGGAAATCCATTAGGCAAATCATTCGACGACGTGCATTCTTTTGGAAGGTCAAAATTGCGTGAAGTATAGCGCCGAAGCAAAAGCCCAAAGATCAAAGGTCGAGAAAAGATTGAATTTGGGTTGTGGATCTTATTGGGAGAGATCAACGGTGGAAGATTATCGTGGGAATCAGGAGTTCAAAATGTTGTTAAAGTTGTTCGTCAAAGGTTTGAAATCCCGAAACCCGAAATCAGCAGGAGCCGTCCGATTCAGAGGGACGTGTGGCACCAGATCCAAGGATTCGCAGTTTCACGAATCAGAGGTTTTAGCATTGAGTGGCTGGTGACTGGCGTTTTCGAGGAAGCATTCATGGTCATCAAATTCAAAGCAAGTCCGATCGTTGATCTGAATAAGGCTATTTCACAAGTTCGAGCATCGAAATATTTAAAATCAAGTTGAGTGAAGATTCCCGAAAGATGACATCCCGAAGCGCCTTTGGATATAAGCGCCAAGTTATGACTCGAGGTTGCATGCAGGATGGAGCAATGAAAAGGAGATGAGCCAAAGGCCGAAAGTGCCCATATTGGTCATAGAAAAATATCAGCATGGCCTCGAGATGTCGAGATTGACTCTTAGAAGTCGTGGGCACCGTCTGAGCATTCATGAGTTTCAGGTCTCGTCTTGATCCCGATGAAGGTAGTTACTGAAGATGGGGGCGACAGTTGAGACCTCGTCTCACCCCATAAATGGAAAACATGCAGAGAGCGGCCTTGAAGGCAGACTGCCAATTTGAAGCTTCCTTATGGACAGATTTTCCTGTAAAGCACATAACTGTGCCTGGCTCGCATCTGACAGGAGGAGGCCTACACAATCTGACAGAGCATGTGTTGATTGAAAATGTTAATGCAGTGGTCTGATCACACTCCTGGTGGTTTCAGTATTTCTGAGTATATATAGGCAATTTTAGTATTTTGTTAAGGTTGAATGGTTGAGCTAGGCTCCCTGCTATTGTAATATTTTGATGAAGAACACTGGTTCTCTGGTTATGTACTTGATTTGAGACTTCTTGATTAATCTAAGTCATCTTTCTTACCCCATCTTATTTGCCTCTAATACTAAGAGAGTTCATGAATGACTGATTCACATGAATTATTGTAACTGTATTATGATGAATCTTTTATTATAGTGTTGTTATGATTTCTTTCATTTTCCTTGAAATTTGAATCCAAGAGGATCTCGTGTTTGAGTTTTTCCTCCTTAGGCTACTTGAAGACCTCATGTCCATAGCAAACCTCTACACCTTTCTCACCAAAGTCTTCCTTCTACTCACCTTTACTCCAACTTACTGACTGAAGTTAATCCAAGACCTCAATTGCTTGTGCATGCTAGTCCAAATTTCTGAGTTAGAGCGTTATTATCATTGAGTCTTCTCCATTTGACCTCTTAAAACTCAATTACACTCACATAAACTGATGGGTACTAGGCTTACCTTCTATGCAATCTGAAGGTGACTTCTAGTGCTAACACCTCCCACAAATTTCATGGAGACGTTATCCCACAATCTTGTGGATATAACTAAAGGATGATATAAACCTTGCATTATGTTACTAGGCTTGGTGGTACAACAAAGTATGCATCCTATAATACACTAAGCTACATCTTCTTGCATTTTGGGCCAATACACATACCTTTGTAAATTGGCAATTGTCTTCCCAACTCCAAAATGTCCTGCAACCTTGGATGTAACATCCCTACTATAATCCCTCGTTTAGTAATGTATAATGTAGATATGATATGTGGCTACATGCCAAGTGATGTAATATGTGAACTTGTATATCCAAAATTTATAAATAAAAACGTGATACTAGTTGCAGATGGACATGGACAAAGATATGGGGGTTGAGTTATCCGCGAGAGAGGAGGGGTCTAAGGGGGGTCTTAATTATGAGTTTAAATCCCAAGCCTTTTTCCCGATTTCTCATTATTTTAAGTGAACCTTCTAATTATTACCTTGAGTGTAGAAGAGCCCAATCATTGAATTCCTATAAGAGGGTGGGTGTGAGGAGTCACATCCCATAGTTATTGGGGGCATGGGGATGATTACAATCATCTAAGGGAAGAGTGTGAGTCAAGTAAGTAGGAAAATGAGAGGAAATTCATATGGGAAAAGATGACAAGTTTTACAAGCAGATTTAGAGACAACAAGAAGGAACAAAATGTTGGTGCTTGGAGGAAACAATTGTGGATATGTTAGCAGTTGTTTGGAGTTGTTGAAATATGAAGAAGCAACTTGTCAAACTTGTACAAGAGGCAGGTTGTCAGGCCTGTAGAGAGAATTACCTGTGGGAGAGATTTCACTACAGTAGTAAGCTTGTTGTTGGTAGTTTTCCTAGTAGTTGACATCCCTGGAGTCCCCGACAGAGAGATTCCTAGAAAACATGTGATAGAAGCCCTGATAAAAGAATGGTACAACCTGAGGGACTACTTGCAAAGAAGGGGATACATTCCTTGGGTCAGACAGATTGAGAAGAAAAACTAGTGGGTTGTGGGAAAAATGAGCTATGAGTGGACTGTGGAGAGACACCCTCTTTTGTGGATTCCTAGTGTAATATCCGTCGACTGAACCCAATTGTAAATGTAATATAAATATACTTAAGCAAGTGAGTTGTTTTGACCTCATTTGGTAATGCACATCATGTGGCATAGTGTGTGCATGAACTGCGCAGTAAAATGATGTAATATGCACATTCCAGGATACCGCGTACAGTAACCAAGGTGCGCACAGTATGGAGGACAACAAGCCTCATGTATATGATATGTGTGTGTTATAGGCTGATGAGCCAGTTATTATAAGCTGGGATGCTTATGTTTGGTATTAGGCCGGAACACCTAGATGTCAAGGGCCAAATGCGCCTACTTTGTACATGACTCATGATTAATATAAAATACATCGCCGTGAGCAGACCGACCACGATAAAAGAGATGGGGAACTGAACTTCACCAGTTAGAGAAAGGGAGGGCCAAAAGTCAAGGGAATATTGTATTAATATTTCCTAAAGCGTAAAGTATGGATAATTATTTTATCCTAAGTTCTAAAGCTGGGGATAAGTGGACCAAAGTAACTTCCGATATGACAAGTGTCAAGTTGGGGACATGCATTCATATCATGGGGGGACTTAGCTCATTTGGGGGGTTTCGGACCAGAGCCTGACCATCATTCTCACCTTCACTTTTCACGAAGAGTTGACAGTGATTCCTTTACACACTCAATTATCCAGTCAATGAATCGATGACCATTTTCACTCACACATTCTGTTATCCTTGAGACAGACATTTCACCATTCTAGAGTCTATTCCCATAGCTCTTTTTTGGTTGGTGTACTTGGTTAGCTTGGAGCGGGATTGAAGAAGCGGGTTGTCAGGCCCGTGAGCAATTCTTTGAGCGAGAGAATTGTTGGGGATTGATTTTGAGGGTGCTAAACTGTAGCTACAATGCTCTGAGACTTCCGGTCCGACCTATTGTTGAAGTCCTGGAAGGGAAGTGGGGCAACCGAGGGACTGTTGAGCCGAGAAGGGGCACACTTCCTTGGGTGGGACAGGCGTGTGGGGAATGAGAGGCTGTAGGTTGTTAGTTGAGTGAGCACCTGAGATAGAGTCTTTCTTGTTGTTCTTGAGCCTTATCCTAGATAGGAACCCTTTACCCTGGGTGGAGTTCAGTCCCAGCTCGGGGGTGACTCACTGTTGAGAGTGATGAACAATGTAGTCTATGGCTGGGAGGTTTGTGGATGGTCTGTATGCAGTTGGTGACAATATTTCTAAGATAAGTACCAATTGTATGATAAAATGATACGCTGCTTTGTTGTTTACATGCCTATGTTACGATTTATCATATATGTGATTATAATTGCTTATGTGTTTATGGGTAATTTCCTGTAAGTGTTGCATACCTGTAGTTACTGTTATTTCAATATAAAAGTCGTATGTTACAAAAAGTAAATTGTTGTTTATGTTTAAAGCTTCCGTAAGAATGTTGTATGTATATGTTTTAGTTGCATGCAGTTTAAAGAGTAAATTTAGGTGGCATAGCCCAATTGACTACTGGGCATGTTAATTCTGGGAATGTTACAGACTGGTGTCAGAGCATGAGTGGTTGCTCTGGAGTGGTGCACCCCGGCCTGTGGTTGGTCGGGGGAATGTTACACCTAGCCTCAAATTGGGGGTGACCTACTGTTGAGATTTGGAACAACAGTCCATGGTTGGGTTGAATGTATGTCCCTGTAGCTAGTTGCACAACTGTTATAAAAAGACAAGTGTTTTATCTCACGTCTGAGTTATACTGATGGTTTAATTTTTTGTGCATTAACTCTGCATTTGAAATGACTTATATTTTTTTGTTTGGGAGTAGATTAGTTGCATTCATGTTTTAAATTATTGTTGTTAAACATATGGGTTCTTTTAGCATGATGCATTGTATTTAAATTAATGGTACAATAATTTTTTATGGGTTTAGTAGTGTTGGGATGTTACAGATTGGTATCAGAGCTCAAGATTCAACACTGAGCTTGTATGGGCCAAGACCAATGTGATTATGGTAGAAATTCATTGTTTCATTGTTCACCTGTGATAGTTTTGGGGAAAATATGTGAAAACAGAGTGAAATCCCCCAAATTTGTGAACGAATCCGAATCCAAATTTCCCTTAGAACCGTCGAATAGAGGATTAATGGCGTCAATTTGCAGGTTGCAGAGTTAAATTTGTCTTGGGAGGGTCATATTTCACATTTGAATGGTGACTGAAGAGTTGGAATATCAACGACCTAGATATTTTTAACATTAAGAATCAATAGCCACGATTCATTTACATAATCAAGGAAGTTCCACAAAGTTTGGAGAATTTCATAAAACAACAGTGGAGATCACTCTTATCTCGAAGATTAACAATCAAGATTCATTGCAAGATTGAAAGGGGCCATAGGGAAAAATTCTATGAAGTTGATCTCGATAGGCTTGCAGGCTGTGGGTTGCAAAAAATCTTAAGGGCATGTTAACTTGACACTCCACGAGAAACAGTCCATGAAGTTAAGCCCCACAGGCTTGCATGTTGCAAATTGTGGAAAATCTTAAGGGCATGTTAACTTGACACTCTACAGGATAAAGTTCACAAAATTAAGCTCGATAGGCTTACTGGCTGCGGGTGGCAGAAAATATTAATGGCATGTTAAATCGACACTCCGCAAGGAAAATTTTGTGAAGGCATTTACGGTAGGCTTGGGAGTTACAAGCTTCGGGGAAATTGTAGTACAAGTTTAATTTGTCACTTCGACGAAAAAGGTACGTGAGGGTAAGATCGATAGGCTTGTGGGATATGGGTTGCGAGAAAACCTTTATAACGTGTTATTTCAGACTCCAATTGGAAGAGTCTGCAAAGGAGAGCTTGACAGACTCGCAAAAGGTTTGGTCGATGGGATGATGGAGGAGAACGATGGATGATGACATGGTCGAATCAAGGGATGACACATAGACTCAGCAGACACATGGAATGCCATGTCAGTTGAATTTCCAAGATCATGCACGGGTTGGGATATCAAACTGTTACAACAGTAAATTAGTCAATTTTTCTACGAAAATTTTCATATTTTGAAGGTCATCAACTTGCGAGGGCATTTTGAGGGCCTAAACAACATCTTTAGGTAGTCGAAATTGAGAGAAATTTTTATACTTTCAATACACACACTCTTTGTTGCTAAAATGAAAAAACTATGTAAGAGATTTCCAACGAGATATTATGAGCACAAAACAGAGCTAGTATGAGGAAGTTACAGCTAAAATAGTACAAGGTATAAATCAGATACCGGTTTACTTCCAAAGGGTATAACTCCTTGCTAAGAAGTTGGTTTGGGACACAAGAGTAGTCTGTGGAAAGCTCATGGACCATAGAAGACAACTAAGAAACCATATTTGGAATATGAATACTTGAAGTTGTGTGATATGGGAGAGAAGACACATGTAGAAGTTATGGGTAAAAATGAGAAAATGGTCTAAATTTCCACATACCATAACTATCAGCTCATAGCTCAATTTTGGGAAAATGAGCAGTCAATGGAAAGGTATTGAGGAGGAAAGCCATATCTCAACCCAAAATTTTGAATTGAGCACTACAGTTTCTCATAGAAAAAAATTTCAGCAGTTAAAATAGAGCAATGAGTGGAAATGGCAACTTGAGAAGTTTGTAGCTTTTAGCTTAGAACTCAGAATGAAGCATGAGTATAGTCATTGGAGAGTATTTTTAGAGAGGAATGTGTCTACGAAATCAGAATTTTGGATTAGTGCCTTTTTTCTCTTCATAAATTGAAATGAATGATCTCTTGTAACCTAATCAATAAAGTATTTTGCAATGTGCCTAATTCTAACAACAATTGTTGTATGCACTTTTTCTTGCAGAGTTAGAGGTACATGAGGGAATATTTAGTTCTTATATGAGAACTAGAGATCCTAAGGATTCCAAAGGGTCTCACATCCATGAAGATGAAATCATAGAACTATATGTTAGCATGAGAAATGTTGAGATTGAATCAAATAGAAGAAGAAGCAAGGTGGAGCTGGATAAAACTATGAGAAACATGCAAAGAGAAGTGCAGAGCTATAGGAAAGATAATTAAAGCATGATGAAATATTAGGAGGAGCTACTATGGAGTCTGAATATGTTGCATAGATAAGTCAACAAGGATTTTGGCTCAAAGCAAGTAGCTAGTTCTAGACAAGTGGCAACATCCAGATCTCATGGTATAAGGGATGATCACATGGATGAAAAGCATTCAAGGAGTGTGACAAGACATCATGATACGCTAGGGAAATAAAATATAATAGATCATGCATATTCATGGCCATAGAGAATCCCAAGTGTGTCCCCTATCAGAAGGTAGAGGAGAAGACCCGAGTCAGATATTTTGCAAGGTGAACTCAAAAAAATCAAGCCACCAACTTTTGATGGAGAACATAGAAAGGGAGAAGAGGTTGAAGCCTGGATGTTTGGAATGATGAAATATTTCCATCTACATGATTACCCATCAAATGTAAAACCAGAATTGCAACCTGCCACCTTCATGGAAAGCAGTCATGCGGTAGGATTAACTTAAGAAGGCCAAGCACCTTGAGGAGGAGAAGGTCTCATGGAGATAGTTCAAGGGATATTTCCAGTAGAAATACTTGTTAGAGAAATATTATGATAAGAAGATGAAAGAGTTATTTGAGCTCAAATTGGGAAGCATGACAATGAAGGAATATGAGAGGAGATCCTTTGAATTGCTTAAGTATGTTGGCTTCATAATGGATGAGAAGGTTAAAATCCAAAGGTTTTTGAGTGGGCTAACTACTTTCTACAGTGATATGATACATCTTGATAACCATAGGACTTTGGAGGAGTCCATAAGGAAATAAAAACAACTATATGAGCAAAGCAGAAGGATACCAACTTTCCAAAAATCCTGGAATGCTAAGATGAAGAATATAGAATGCAAGGGAAACCATTAAATATTCTAGTAAGGAACTCATATTACATATTGAAAGTTTGAGAAGAAGGCTAGAGTTATACTTGCATGTGATGTTGTGATGATGGAATTTTGATGCTTGGGTTGAGTGCTTGTAATGTCCCCCAACTTAACCGAATAACATTACTTGTAGAAAATACACATAAATTCGAAAATTTTTAGTTAACTAAATTCCTGTAGCTTATCACCTACGAATTATACATAGATTTAACTATTGTACTATACCATATAATTAAATGCATTTATGACATTATAAATGATCACGAAGGTCGTGTCCTCACTGAGACAAATCGTGCACGCAACATCCCTTATACTGTGGGCGGTAACTATTCACAACGCGAACATAATTGGCTTTGTACTGCAAGCGACAACTATTCTCAGCACGTGCGATGATTCAGGCACCGCACTGGAATATGTAACTTACCCACCTCCAAGATGAGTTCCATCACTGCAAAAACAACCTTTCCTGCTAAATACAAATTTAAATATGCCCCACACATATAAAAGAAACTGAGGGGCAACATGCCTATAAAAATTACAACAAATAACATGTTGATTTTACCACGTATCTAACAACATATGTAAAAATGTGAATACATCCAGTAAGCACACAAAAAACAAACACATTCAAATGTTCATTTACACAACGAAATAATCATAATAAAAACAACAGAACACTTATATGTTTATAAATATAACCAACTGGATGCATACGAAGGATGAACCTCCCAGCCATAGGCGTTGTTGTTCCAAATCTCAACAGTAGGCCACGCTCGAGCTGAGACTATGAGTCCATAATGATATCTGGTCCTCTAGATATCTAATCTCCACACACAATGACCCTAAACCCAATCTCTACTCCTATAGCAGTTCCAATCCACTAGCTATCTCTTCCCTACAACCTACACAACCCAAGGAATGTACCCCCTTCACTACTCACAGTCCCTTAGGTTGTACCATTCGTTTATCAGGGCTTCCAATGCACTAGGTTTTCCAGAAATCTCTTAGCTAGGACTTCAGGAACTCTCGGCTGCTTTAGGAGTGCTCACAACAACCTTCACAAGGATCTTGAGTCATTTCCTCAATAGGAATAAACACTACGGACTTACAACCTGTTTTACAAGAACACATGCCTCTCTTTAAGCATAACACATAGCCAAAACCATGGCTGCCTTCAAGCATAACATGGTTGGTACTCTTCCTAGCACTTCGCTTCCCTCCAGTTTCCCCAAAAACTGCATGCCAAAAATGTCTACTTCTCTACGTACAAATTTCCTTCTCTTTCCCTTGCTTTCTTGACTCACACTCTTCCCAAAGATGAATGTACTTCAACCACATGCTCCCAATAAATATGGGATGTGACTCTTCACACCCACCTTCTTAAACGAGTTTAATGATTGGCTTTGGGAATACTCAATAGAAAAAATAGAAGGTTATGCATAATGATAATAATTTAGAATGTGGGTTGGATTAATACCCATGAATAACTCCCCCTTGGACCCATCTCTCTTGCGGAATCATAGCCCCCCATCATTTTCATCCCTCTCGTATCGCAACCAACAATTACTATTTTTATTAATCATTTAAATGTACATAATATACAATTTGGCCCCCGACCATATTAATCAATACAAGCTCTTTGCCCCAAACATAGTGGCTCACCATCCTAAATGACAATTATACAATTACATTACAATTTGCGGGGATGTTACATCTCCCCCCCCCCCTTATTTTTGCATTGTCCTCAGTGCACAACACCATATAGTGTTCATACAATTACAATTTTGGATCTCTGACCATTAATCAACATATATGATCTCCGGCCTAATCTCACACATGCATTCCAGCCTAAATATAAATACATAGGCACTATGGCCCCCAAAACCATAAATGCATAGGCTCTCCAACCCCAAAACATGGATACATCTAACATTCTCCTACAACTATCCTGATTTTCACCATCTCTCTTCCTCTCGACCTACTCAACCCAAGGAATGTACCCCCTTCATTTCTCTGATTCCATCGGGTTGTACCATTCTTTTATCGGGGCTAAACCAAGAAATGTTCCCCCTTCACTATCCTTAGTCCGTCGAGCTACACCATTCCTTTATCATGCTCTCTCTAGAACAGGTAACTAGGAATCTCACTATTGGGATCTCAAGGGACTCACTGCTAGGAAGAAATACTAGGAAATAACTAACAACAACCTTGCTTCTCTAGTGCAACTCATGCAAGAGTTCACTCTTCAGGACTGATGACCTAGTTCTTTGATAGTGCGACTCCCACACAGAAGTTCACTTTTTAGACCTGACAACCTATTTCTTCTGCAAGCCTGACAACTTGCTTCTTCTCTTCTCTTCTTGAGTTTTGCTTTATTTCTTTACTCACCCTTAGGATCAGGTATCCCTTTCACTTTTATATAGTCCCTCAGGCGATCCTTCATTTTCCAAGGTGTTCTTGTACATGCATATGCCAACTCACTGCTAGAATTCCACTAACAATCTATGACCTGTGGAAATTACGTCATCTGCATCATTTCCATATGGTCAATATGAGACATCATCATACAATTTTCATTTATAAAATTTCAAATCTTATTTATACAGGAAAACAAAATTTTCCAAGCACGAGCTTCCTGCTCATTATGTCTGGCTTGCGCAGCAACAAGAACCATTCTCCTTTTTGGGCTTACATCCATGCCATATCCAAGACCATCCTCCCTGCAATTTTCTCAATTTTAACTCAGCCAAATAGATTGTTAGTACTCATACAGATTTTCAACAATTCATGAAATGATATCAGAATTGTATTTTACCAGCAATTCAATAATTTCCAACCATTATTCATGTGTAAAATGGAGTTCAACCGTTAATGATATTATCTAAAATGAAACTATCATTGATTGTACATGCATTATCAACACACCAAGATTTACATAATGCAATCAAACATTACCCATAAATAAAACCAAAACACCCATACCCATGGTCACATCTACACAATGCATCCTTACGTTGACTCTGGAATACCATACGTCCTTGTCATGTATTCCACCATGTGAGTTCAAAGGTGTAGCCCACGCCTCAATATATCATCCCAAATCTTTCCCATTTACCTATCCGATCATTTAGATACCTTCCTCTCCAACCCATACACAACACTAGGAATATAATTATCTTAGTGCTCTCTCGTGTTGATAAAGAGGTTTCATCCCAAACATCAATTATACAGGAGAAAATCATTATGCACTTGCATGACGTTATAGCCCTTCCATTTCCAACCATATCATAGTCTCACACATTACCATTTCTAATGGCATCCATTACTACAACAGGAGTAATGTCTCATGTCTTAACTTGGTTATGATCTCATAACCAACATAATACAATATGCAATTAAATTTGTCATGAATGCATTCAAGCATCGATAATTTTTGTATACTCAATGTAATGTCCCTTTCCAAATGAGTCCTCTAGGGATTGACGAAATAGCCTAAGTAATTCTTGTAGGTTATAGTTAGGGTACAAAAAGGAAATTATGGGAATTAAATTAATTTTAAAAGGGGACATTGAGTAAGTGGTTAAAAAAGGCGTTTAAGTGACTTTGAGAATATTAAACATCACTTAAACTTATTAAAGGGTAAACAAGTCACAAAAAGGCATTTTCCCTTGTGTTGGACACATTTTTGGGACAATATGTTGAGTTATTTGATGACTGATGGAGCTTCCATTCAAGTTGGGCGGATTTCACTTGTTTCTGACAACATTCTCCTCTTGTGGGTTGAGAATTAACAGTGGGGGTCGAGTTATTTGCTTTACCGACCAACATTTGCTTGCTGGTGCATTTCATATACTGGATGTGGCATACTCCTTCTTATCAGGGAATTTTCTTACCTGTTGGAATTTTCTTACCTGTTGGATGCACCACTCACTTGTTGGATGCATTACTTGGTTGTTGGGCGCATTACTTGGTTGTTGGGCGCATTATTTAAGACGGAGAATGAAGGAACTGTTGTGTAGGGATGCGTTATAATGCCAAACCTTTCCTTATCAATTGTTGTAGAGAATTTCCCATGGACAAATTGGTTGCAAAGGAAAGAGGTTCATTTTCTCCTATATTAGATGCCAATTTGACCTATGGGTGTATTTTTGGGGTTGCAAGCTCTTTGACAACCAACCATAAGCTTATTCTTCTCAGATATTACAGTGGAAGCTTGCAATAACTATATCAGGTTCTTTATATTTGTTGCTACATTCTTTTGCTGGTGTTTCTTTTAAATGTTCATTAATTGTCTTAATATTGAATGAAATGAACACTTGGAGTTCTTGTAATGGTGTTTCTAGAGTAAGTTATAACATAATTTAGAGGCACATATAAACTATTGAAAATGTGTTGGATGCAAACTATTTGATAAAATTACATATTGTTAAAACAAGGAAATTTCCAAGAAAAAATAAATTATTGGAACACTAAAATGGTATCAAAGCCTTAGTCCTGCCAACCTGAGGGAATTTAAACTTTCATGAATCAAGAAGAGGGAGAAGGGTACATCACCTACATAAGTAGGAGGCAATGAGAGGCAAAACATATTTTTAACCAGGAAGAGATAGTAGAAGAAAACCAACCAAAGGTAGAACAAGAAGAAGTAGCTATGGGGGATCAGAATGAAGACATGGCCTTGCAAATTTTAGAGGGCATACAGAATGGGCAACAACAATTAGCAAAACTATTGGCACAAATTATTGATACTAACCAGGAAAACCAGAACCATGGGGGTAATAATGGAAATGGAGGCACTAATGGACACCATGGGGGCGACAATGGTGTAGGGGGTCCCAACGAGAATAATGGAAACCATGCAGAGGGAAACAACAACCATGTTCCTGCACAAGTTAGTACCAGAACTACAAGAAGAATCATTCCCAAACCACTCTTACCTCAATTCGTTGGGAATCAACAAGTAGGGAATCAAGGACAACAAGGTTAGGGTGAGACCTTTGATGATTATTGGAGGGAGTATCAGATTATGGGTGAGGAATTCTAGGCGGCCATGTCCTTATAGGACTACTACAATATCAAGTACATGAACGTGCCAAGGGAAGTTAATAGGGGTCAACAAAACGATGATCTTAAGAGGAAGGTTGGGAAGCTCACCATTACCTCTTTTGATGGTTCGAGCAAATCCACAACTTGAGCATGGGTTCAAAATATGGATACATACTTTGAGCTTAATACCATGACAAAGGATGAGGTGATTAAATTCACTACTCTATATTTGGACAGAGAGTCCCATGAGTGGTGGTACCATAGATTGGTCACTTTGGGACATGCCAACATCACCTCTTACTTGGACTTCACACAAAAGTTTATGGAGAGGTTTGTTAGGAAGGATCCAAAGATACACTTCATGGAGCTGTCACATCTCAAACAGGTTGGGACACAAGATGCATACATCACCAAATTTCATAAGCTTGTCGTCACAGTGATAGATATATCTGAGCATAGATTGGTGATGTTGTTTACATAAGTTTTATCTGATCCACTACGTGGTTGGGTGAAATCCTTCAAACCAAAGACACTACAAGATGCCATCATTTGAACATGGGACATGGAAGATGTGGTCCCCAAGACAAAATCCTTATCTAAACCATTCATTCCTCAAAAGAACAAAGATAAGAAGCCCTTTCAGAAAGAAGGAATGAGAAAGGAGAAGATGGATGAGGCAACTCATAATGAGTTGAGGAGAAAGAAGCTTCACTTCAACTACAAAGACCCTTGGGAGCCTAGGAACATATTTATGGGTAAGGTAAATGCACATTATATAGAGGTCCTCTCAGAGAGTGAGGATGAGGAGGAGGTAGAGAAGGAATAAGATTGTGAGAAGGACAAATCAACTGAGGAGCAAACTCAGAAGGAAGCCAAGAGTGGAGCTATCACCACTTTATCGAGTGTCCCCAGATATCACACCTTCAGGATTAGGGGTGTTGTATAGGGTCAACGAGTCATCATATTGATTGATGGTGGGGCAACCCACAATTTTATTGACTCAGTCTTGTTGGCTAAGAGAGGGATTCATACGATGGATTTCAAGGGATTTGATGTGGCAGTAGCTGGTAAGCGTGTCATACCTTGCACACAAAAGATCTCGTAGCTATGTTTGACATTGAGTAACTACACAGTGACTGATGACTTCTATGTAGTTGAGTTACAGGATACCAATGTCATATTGGGGGTTCAGTGGCTAGTGTCCATAGGGAGGCATACAATTGACTACAAGGCTATGGAGTTGGAGTTTAAGGAAATATATGGTAGGAAAGTGGTCTTGAGAGGCATGTTGAATGATGCTCCTAGGATCATCCTATAAAAAAGGATGGAGGGAATATTCAGACATGGTGATGTCACTTATGCAATAGAGTGTCTGGTCACTACTGAGAATCCTTCTGACAGTAGTAATCAACATCATGTGGACATCTATACACTGCTGAGTAGACATGATCGGGTATTTGGGAAGATACCTCAAAGGAGACAACCCGACAGAGGATTCGAGCACACTATTGAGTTGGAGGAAGGGGCCAAAGCAGTAATCACCACTCCTTACATGCACCCTAAGAAATTCAAGGATGAGATCGAAAAGGCCATTAAGGAGTTGTTGGAGATGGGGCATATTAGGCCGAGTATGAGTCCATTCACTTCTTCAATAGTGTTGGTGAAGAAGAAGGATGGTATGATGCAAATGTGCATTGATTACAGGGCACTGAATAAGAAGACAATTAAAAATAGGTACCCAATTCCGAGATACATGAGCTATTGGATGAGTTGCATGGGGAAGTATATTTTTTGAAGATTGATCTTCGATTAGGGTACCACCAGATTAGAGTGAGAGAGCAGGACATCCCAAAAACTACTTTTCGATGCTAGTACGGGCATTGCGAGTTCTTGGTCATGCCATTTGGTCCCACTAATGCACCAACTACTTTTTAGTCATGCGTGAATCACATCTTCAAAAAGCAACTGAGGAAATTTCTCTTGGTATTATTTGATGACCTCTTGATTTATAGCAAGACATGGGAGGATCACATGAGGCACTTGAACAAGATACTGAGTATCATGGAGGACCAATCTCTATATGCCAAAGAATCAAAGAGTGAATTTTGCATGACAAATATTCTATACTTGGGATATGTGGCTATTGTACATGGATAAGATACAAGCTATATTGGATTGGACACCACCTAAAAATATCACACTCCTACATGAATTCTTTGAGATTATGGACATTACGGTGCGAAATATACATAAAAATGATATTTTCTGCTAACTAATTTAATTCATTTACAATTAACTCATTTCCTGTAGCTTTCAACTACAGATTAAAATGGATTTAGATACCGTCTATAACCACAGTAAAGAAGCATCTACAACATGATAATAATCAACATGAAATTAAACTAAACAACTCATTACAGAAGCATATAAATCACTTCCAAATACACAGAGTTCATGCACAACAATTAAACACATAATTTAACACAACAACAAGATAAAACACTTATCTTTGCACAACAGTTGTGCAACCAATTGCCTGGGACGAACGTTCCACCCAACCATAGACTGATTGTTCCAAATCTCAACATCCATTCACCCCCGAGATGAGGATATTAATCCATAAAGAGGGTGGTATCTCACAGTCCACTCACAACTCATAAAACTCTCAACCCAAATGATATTCTCCTACAACTATCCCGATTTTCCACCAAATCTCTTCCTCTTGACCTGTCCAACCCAAGGAATGCAATCCTTCACTGATCTCAGTCCCTCGAGCATCCCATTTGTTTATCAGGGTCTCTTTGACACATGTAGCTAGGAATCTCTCAACTAGGAACTCAAGGGAAACTTCTATTAGGAAAACTATCAACAAACCAACAACAAACACTTGTTGTTTTAGTGCAACTCACATCAGAGTTCACTCTTCAGCCCTAACAACCTAGATCTTCAGTTTTTTAGCTCCAATTCGCTCCATCTTGCCCTAAAATTCACCCTCCATGGCTACATAAAATTCAAGCTATGTTTCTTTCTTTCTCCTTGTTTCCCCTGCACAAACTTGACTAACTCCCCACTTGTTGTCCCAACCCATACACATTTCCTCTCTTTGGATTGCCTTTCTTGACTCAGACTCTTCCCCAAGTTGATTGTACTCAACCCCCATGTGCCCAATAAATTTGGGATGTGACCACTCACACCCACCTTATTACATGTATTCAATGATTGGCTTTGGGAACACTAAATCATAAATGGGAAGGTTCATATACAAATAACAAATTTAGGAAAATCGGTTAAATTAATATGCATGGGTATTTCCCCCTTGGACCCCTCTTGGCCATTATCATAGACACCCCCCGTCTTGTAGATTAATTCATCCCCCATCTCTTGTCCATGTCCCCTTAGCAGCTGGCATCACATTTTATTAATAAAACAAGGAAATGCAATTCACATATTACATCGCTTGGTCGTAGCCACATATTATATCTACATAAGCATTAATTAAACTGGGGATTATAGTGGGGATGTTACATTCCCCCTCCCCTACAATTGTGCATCATCCTCGGTGCACTCTATGCCGATATACATATATGCAAATTTACATCACAATACTTAGAAGTAAAATTCTACAATTTGACAACTTCAACAACAACTCCAACCAAAATCTCATGTTCCTTTCAACTTGATGACCCAAGGAATGCACCATTCATTTATCAAGGATAACCCAAGGGATGTACCACCAGTTTATCAGGGATAGCCCAAGGGATGTACAATTCATTATCAAGGATAACCCAAGGAATGGGCCATTCTTTTATCAAGGTCCCCAACGTAATTGGCTAGGACTTTGAGATGTGGCTCTAGAACTCTAGCTGCTCAAAATGGAGTCTTGCATTATGTTTTCTTCAAAACTGTAAAAAATTTATGGGTATTCTACCTGCATGTTTTCTTCATCTTTCCGTGTAGCATATTCATGACCGTAGTAGGTCCATTGAACCTTTACTATCCCTATGGCTTTGTTCCTTAGCAACTTGAATTTCCGGTCCAGGATGCATACTGGTTCCACTCATAAATCCCCTTCGTGCTCCACCTAGATCACATTCCAATCAATTATATGGTTAGGATCATGCAAATAGTTCTTTAGCAATGACACATGAAATACATTATGTACTCTCATGGATGTAGGCAAATCTAACATGTATGCAATTAGCCCTATCTTTTCTAATATTTCAAAAGGCCCACAATATCTCGCTGCCAACTTCGGGCAACTTCCTAATCTTAGTGAACTTCTCTTTGCCTTCACTTTCAAAAACACATGTTCTTCTACTTTAAAATCTCTGAAAACACTGTTCATGTCTACATAACTTTTCTGCCTATCCTGGGCAGCCTTTAAATTCTGCTTTATCCTCACCATCTTCTCTTCCATTTCCTTTAACAATTTTGGCCCAACAACTTCTTTGTCCACTGGATTATCCCAACTCACTGGTGTGTTACATTTTCTGCCATACAATGCCTCAAATGGACTCATTTTCAATGAGGCATGATACCCATTGTTGTAGGCAAATTCAATTAAATGAATATAATCTCCCACTTTGATGGCTAATCCATCACACACATTTTAAGCATGTCCACAATTATCCTATTAGTCATTTTTGTTTTCCCATGTGACTCTCAATGATATGTTGTACTAAGATTTAAATTTGTTCGAAATCCTTTGAACAAACCCTTTCAAAAATTAGAAGTAAACTTTGGATCTTTGTTTGAAACTATTCCTTTAGGTACCCCATGTATCCTAGCAACTTCTTTCATGTAGATATCTGCAATATTTGTTGCCTTGTGTGTAGTCTTTAACGAAATAAAATGTGTTGCTTTAGTCAATTTATCCACCACCACCATGATGGAATCATGTTGCTTCATTGTTCTGGGAAACTTAGTAACAAAATCAACTGCAACTACTTCCCATTTCCTTTCTGGAATGGGAAATGGCAATAGCAAACCTGTTAGATGTCTATGCTTTGTCTTCACTTTTTGGCATTCTAGACATCTAACTATGTAATTAGCCACTTCTTTCTTCATTCCCAGTAAAAAATATTGACTTCTTACTGCTACAATTGTTTTCTGATATCCTAGGTGCCCAACATATGGCACTTTATGCATCTCCTTCAGCACTGCATTTTTCAACTCACTGGAATTTGACACATACACCTTACCTTTGTACATGAGAATTTTGTCTTGTTTCAGCTTGTTATCGCATAATTTGTACTTTCCCAAAGCCCAAGGCAAGTGGATACAAAATTGGTGTAATTGGGAGTGACCTATTACTGTCACCTTATTAGGAAACCCCTATCTATTTAGGAGTATGTCACAATACCCCAGGGGAGACATCCCCAGTGACTCGAGGGTTTGAGAAGGCTAAGGCAAATGATACAAGAAAGTCCCTCCCCTCTCACAGGTCACTCAAGTCAAAAGGTTCTTTATGTCTTATTAGAGATGAAGCAAAAGAGTAATATTGTGTACCTGCCCAAAACAAGACAACAAAGAGAAAAAAAAGGGCACTTTCCAGGTACCAAAATGATATTAATGCTTCATAAGACAATGAACTCTTAAAAAATAGACTATCTAATATAAAATTGCAGTAGTTTAACAATTTATAACAACAATGATAAATTTGTAACAACTACAATAATTATGCTTCAAAATGCTTGAGAAAACACTTGGAATAATAGTTTTAACTAGGCAAATTGATATTAGAAAGTCACAAGCAATTTTAGCAATGCCATAACATGTCACTTTTAGTGTCAAATTGTTGTTGTTAGATGGCTGTAGCAATATTTTGCAATAACAACAAGTTAGTTAGTGAACTTGGATAATCTAGGGTTAGTAGAAGTTAGTAAATGCTCCAAGGAATATGGTTTGGAAGTTGTTTGATCAATCAATCACTTGTAGTGAGTAGACTAGTGCCTTTTAGGGTAATGGAGTCAATGATAACAACATCAACTCTTAGAGAAAAATAACAATGATAATACTTAGTCAAAGGATATGGACAAGATGAAAGAGGTGTTGGTAGCCCAAGGCCTCAAACATCCAAGTCCTAGAGATAATTGCTAGAAAGTAAGGAAACTTAGGCCCTAGCGATTTCTCTTTTCCTTAGACAATTTGAAAAAAAATATGCAATAGGAAATGAAGTAGGGTTACTAGAGTGCTACAATGGTAGGGCTCTAGTATCTACTCCCTAGATAAGGTTCTTTATTGCAAAAATTAAACAAGTGGAGAATTATAGAGAAAAATATAATAACACATGTACTTCTCCTAGGGTTTCAAGCAAGCAATTTCATAATCTTTGACATGAAACAAGTAAATTCATCATAAAAATTCATTCACAATAAAGAAATGTAGATTTTCTATTTACTTCACCAAGAACAATCAAGCTTAAACCCTAGTTGAAGATCCTCCACCATGAAAATAGCCAAGAAACACCAAACATTGGCTCCTCCAAGAAGTGCGCCTAGAATTTCAGCCAATAACCCTTGAAAAGGGCACAAATTTCGGAACATACACTTGTGTGATGAGTGAATGATGAAAAAATGAGACTTTTATCTCTCTATTTATACAATACTTATGACCTTTAATTAAAATTAGTTAATCAAAACGCTGACATGGCCAAATTACATCAAAAATCCAGTTTTTACATAAATAACAACAATTAAACCCTAAAATCAAATCCAAGGGTGACGTCATGCCCTTCTAGGGTGACATTAGGCCCCTAGGGTGGAGCGTTAGGCATCCAATGCAAAACGTTTGGCCTCCAAAGGCCCTAAATGTTGCCACACATGCCAACTAGCACCAAACCGTCCTCATAATGGATGACGTCTAGGGTCAAAATGATGATGTCAGGGGCCCTCAAGGGTCAACATCCTGGTGGAAAGGTAAGACCCCCCTGGGTCTAGGCCTGCTAGAGTGTCTCAGGTGAAACATACTTATTTCTGCCTGGTGCAATCCCCTAGTGTCTCTCTACCCTTGGTTGGGGTCACAACATCCATCTGTTGGGATTTCAGCCCCATGGAGGTCTGACCTAATCATTCCCCCATACGTACCTGTCCACCGGGCAAAGTCCTTCAACAACAACAAGTACACCCTCCAGGAGCTCATAAGTCACAAGTGTCATAGCAATGCCAATCACATCTAATAATCGAATTACCCAAACATGTGCATCAAACCCCCCTTTACCCAGACAAATGCTCAAATACGTTATGCAATTTAATAAGTCAGGTTTGGAGAAGGTATCAGGATGTCTTATTGAGAAAATCCTCCTTAAGTTTGGGGTGTTTTCCAGGTGAGAACCAATCCAGGTCATGTAAGTGTGTGTGAAGTGGCATAGAGGAAATGTTTGGGCAAAGGGTGCAGTGATAACGGGGAAATGTAGGTCTTACCTATGGGTGCCTCTGTAGAGGGCGAGCTACACCTTATCATGGATGTAATTGTTTCCTAGCCCATTCAATGCCTTTTATTCTTAGTCTTATTGCTTTTGATTTTCTTTTCAAGGGAAAATCTGGGAGACACTGTCCTGGCATGGTGACCAGAGGTGACAACGTTACCCACAAGCATTTCACGGAAATGAGAAGGCTGACTCGTGATGAGACCCCCTTCCTCTTGGATATGCCACCAAGAGAAACTACCTTGGTTTGGTAACCAGATAGGTGGTAGTGTCATACCGCTACATGATCATGGACCTAATAGGCTGACTCATGATGAGACCTCCCATCCAAAAGCTAGTACCTTGAGTTTGATTTATCTTATGGGTCCCATTTTCTTACGGAGAATCCTTTTATTGCTTTCTCGGGAATCCCTGGGTGAAGCATATCAAAGGTTTCATCTTGGATTTTAACTCTTGCCAGCTACTTTTACCCTCTAGGCCTTTAGCCCCTTCTTCCCACAAGACAAGGTACAACCCTTCCTAGCATGGAAAACCCAATCCCGAACCAAGGTTGGGGGAGATGAGAGGAGTAATGATGGAAAGTGGTAAGTATGGAGGGAATGGACGATGACCTTTCATAGACCTACCCAGTGGCAACTCATCCTAAAGGGGAATCGACTTACTAGGGAATTATGTAACCTTCCTAGGTATGAACAAGTTAAAGAGCACAATTTCCAAGCAAACGTTATGAAATGAAGGAGAATTCAGTGAAACTAATCAAGTGCTTCAAAAATCAGAGTGACACATACTATGATACCCATACTCATTACCTCATGGAGAAAGACTTACTGCTACTTCAGGACCAGGCTGGTGGGATGGATGTTGCTGCTGCTAATAAATTGGTTGCACTGAAGAAAAGATGGGTCCTCCGGGGCCACACTCAAGTCATCTAGATCTCGACACTCCATGTCTAGGACCAGTGGGCCTCGAGACATATTCTCCTTAGTTATCCCTAGGATAGGGGATAAAACAACTCATAATAATTAAATTTTTGTTGACAATTACCTTGCTGTAATGCTTCTTTTATTTTCACATAGTGTTGATCTAAATTTGATGCTGCAATAATTTTCTCTTTCAGATCTGTCTTGTACATGCTAATGGATGAAATATGCACTTCATGAGCTCTCCTGTTGAGTGAATCAACCACTTGATTTTCCTTTCCCTTTATATGCTTAATTTCAAAGTCATATTCACTTAGAAATTCCAACTATCTAGTTTGTTTGGAATTTAGTGTTGGTTGTCCAAAAAAATGCTTCTAACCACAATGGTCTGTCCTTAGCTTGAATTTCTTACCCATAAGGTAATGCCTCCACATTTTCAACGCATGTACAATCACTGGTAACTCCAAGTCATGTGTAGCATAATTCTTCTCATGCTCTTTTAATTTTCTGGACTCATAGCATACCACATGGTCCCTTTGATTGAGAAATCCACTGAGTCCTTCCTTGCATGCATTGGTGCACACAACAAAATATTCATTTGGATTTGCAATCTTCAAGAATGGTGCACTTGTCAATATTCCCTTCAACTATTGAAAACTCTCTTCACACTTGGAAGTCCATTCAAATTTCACTCCCTTCTTTTGCAAAGTAGTGATTGGACTTGCAATCTTTGAAGAACCTTTTATAAATATTTGGTAATAACCGACAAGACCCATGAATGATCTCACCTCTGTGACATTATTTGGTGTTGTCCATCCTCTAATGGCCTCTATCTTCTCAGGATCCATTGCTATCTCTGCTATTGATGTTATATGACCCAAGTAGTGAACCTTATTTTGATAAAAGATACACTTACTTGGCTTAGCATACAATCTATGCTCTCTTAAAACTTGCAACACCATTCTTAAATGTTTCTCATGCTCCTCTTCTGATTTAGAGCATATGAGGATATCATCTAGGAACACAATTACAAACTTGTCCAGGTACCCCCTGAACACTCCATTAATCAAACACATAAAGACTTTTGGGGCATTTGATAGTCCAAATGGCACTACCGTGAATTCATAATGCCAATATCTTGTTGTGAATGTTGTCTTGCTAAGGTCTTCTTCCTTTATCCATACTCGATGATAGACTGATCTCAAGTCAATCTTTGAAAATATTCTTGCACCTTCCAACTAATCAAACAAATCATCAATTTTGGGCAAATGATACTTATTATTTATGGTAACCTTATTAAGCTTCCTAAAATCAATACATAGCCTTAAGGTTCCATCCTTCTTCTTCACAAAAAGAATCGGGGCTCCCCAATGCGACACACTTTGGCATATATACCCCTTCTTCAAAAGTTCTTCAAGCTGCATCTGCAACTCTTTTAGCTCTGGTGTGCCCATTCTATAAGGTGTCTTAGACACTGGGGCTACTCCTGGCACCAAATTAATAGAGAAGTCAATGTCTCTCTTTGGTGGAAATCCTAAAATTTCTCTAAAAACATCTTCAAAATCCCTCAAGACCGGATGGTCTTCAATGCTTTCTACTTTGTCTTTGGATTCCTCCTCTATATGGGCTCCAAACATTTGATATCCCTTCCTGAAGCTCTTGTTCAACTGCATTGTTGAAATCTCTCTAACAACTACAACGCTTGGAATGCCTTGAGTCTTTCCTTGCTACCCTTCCTCATCAAGACATGTGACTATCTTGTTGTAACAATCTAGGACAACATGATGTTTTTCCAACCAATCCATGCCAATTAGACAGTCATATGAACCCAACAATATGATGTTTACATCTACCTTTGTGCTAGGTCCATTCATGTCTATGGATAAACCTTTAACCAACTCATTGATTTTCCTCTTAGCCCCCATGTATAACTGAACTAACCAATATTTCTTATGCTTAATTCTTTGCAACTGAAATATTTCAACAATTTTAGCATTTATGTAACTATGGCTAGCTCCAGAATCAATCAAAATTGATATGGGCTGGTTATCAATCTTACCTTCCACTTCGATCATGGGGGATTGATACTCTGCCTACTTGTTGTCCAAGGCCGCATAAATCCTTGGCATGCTTCCTCCCATGTCTTCCACTATTTCAACCTCTTGAATGTTGTAGACAATCCTCATTATTTCTCCTTTGCGAGGGCAATCCCTATATAAGTGATTTCCCTCACATCCCCAACATTGAACAGTTTGTTGCCTTGGTCTTTTCCCAAATAAATCTGCATTCTTTTGATCATTTTTGGATGCCCGGTCTTGGTGATTTGCTTGGGAGTTATTTCTGAAAAAGGGTGGCTTAAAACCTTTCTTCCTTTGATTCCTTTTCCCTTTTATCTTTTCAGTCCAAGCCTTTTGGAAGACTGGCCTTCCTTTTCTTTTCTCATAAAGGTGTCTTTCTCTCCTTATGGTTTCCTCCAAGCTCTTGGGGTTATCATATTGAATCTTGTCACTGTAAAAGGAGGGTAACCCACTTATAAACCTTTGTATTTTAACCTTCTCATCCTTGATGAAGTCAAAATACTTCAACAATTCAAAGAACTCCTTCTCATATTCCTCTAGTGTCATGGTTCCCAACTTGAGTTCAAAGAACTCTTTCATCTTTCTCTCATAGTAATGCCGAGACAAATATTTCTCTTGGAAATATCCTTTGAACTGCCTCCATGAGGTCCTCTTCTCATCAAGGTTCTTGGCTTGCTTAAGTTTATCCCACTAGATGGTTTTCTTCCCTTGCAAGTGGTAGGTGGAAATTCTGGCTTCTACCCGGGATGGGTGATCATGCAACTGGAAATATTTCTTCATTTCGAACAACCATGCCTCTACCTCTTCTCCTTTCCTGTGCTCACCATTGAAAGTAGGTGGCTTGATTTTCCCGAGTTCACCTTGCAAGATGTCTGCCTTGGGCCTTCTTCTTTGCCTCCAAACAAGAGACACACTTGATATGCTCCCTCGCCCAGAACTTGCATGAGTTCCTCTAGTGGACTGCCTTGGAGAATGATGATTCCCTCTCATGCTTCTTGACTGCCTATAATTTCCATGATCATCCCTTTTTCTATGGGATCTATATGCTGATACTTGTCCAACACTAGCTGCTTGCTTGGTGCCATAATCTTTGTTAACAAGTGATTATGCAACATGTTTAAGCTATGAAGTATTTCTTCCCGAGCCTTCATAATCCTTTCATTAGTAGCTCTATAGCTCTTCACTTCCCTATGCATGCTTCTCATAGTGACAAGCTCTTGCCTATCTCTTCTTCCATTTGACTCTATCTCAACATTCCCCATGGTGAACTCTGATATCTTCCTCATGGCTGTAAGATCCTTGTGCATCTTCCATAACTCTAGTCCTCATATAAGAACTTAAATTTTCTTTTTTTACCTCTAATTATGCAAGAAATGTGCATGTAATAATTACTGTTAGAACATTTGTATTATAAAACATTTCATTAATTAGAATACATGTTGTTTCCCCATCAATTTATTAAGTACACATGGCATTAATTCACTCTATGATTCCCTAGATGCAATCCTCTCCGAAATATCTTTCCAATGGCTATACTCATGCCCCAATCCGATCTCTAATATGAAAGTTATGGCTTCTTGAAAAAACCATTTTCACCCCTTTCTGTGCATTTTCTCTACTAGTGCAATTTTATGGAAATGCCAACTTCTGTCAACTGCAAAAGAAAATATGACAGGAAATGGAGAGAATTTTTTATGAGACATAGATAATAATAACAACATGGAATTCATAACAACTGTCATAATTTCAATATGATGTTCCAGTAAAAAACTACAACGATATGGAATTTGCAACTTTGTCCCTTTTCACTCTTTTTTCCAGACTTGGAATTTTTAGCAGAACTGACTATCTCTCAATCTGTGCACTTATGGAAACATTTCACTAAACCAAATTTGTTTGTATTGATGAGTATATAAAAAGTTGACTAAATAAAATTTTCTAGTTTTGTGATTTAGGGTCACTTTTCCTTCTTTGAAAATCTCAAAAATCTCCCAAAAGTGGCCCAGAATAGTGGATTTTGGCCTATTTCAGTGTCCCCAGTACAATCCCCATAGGATTTATTAGTTCCTTTATGGTTTATTTTGGCACCTACTTTTTGGACTCTTCCCAAGAGTTTCGTCTTAATTTGGACTTTTGTCAATGATATGGACCCATATCTTTAAAAACCACTATTTTGCAATTTCTACCAAATTCAAGCATAATTGGACAAGGGTCCTCTCTGATGCTTTTTTAGACCTCCTCTATGCGGAAAAAAACCATATGTTTCATCCTAATCCAATATAATTTGTTCTATTTATGGACAAAATAATAAAATGGCTCCAGACTTAGTTTTTTTTTCTTTTTTTTGAAATTGTGGAACAATTTTGCCTATGTGCAATTTGCATCGTCGATCTCAGATCGGAAGCAATATGGACCGTTGATATACTCTGTATTGATCATTGACGACTGACGTTCTCCTGTGGATTTCACAATACTTTCTCAATTGTCAACCGGGCCATGGGTCATCAACCCAATTCTGTGACGACCGATTTTCACACAATTCCAAACTGGCTGACCTAGTCATTGGTTGTCGGCCTTTGATGACCTCCGTTGGTGAATAGAACTCTCAACAACTTCGGTCGATGCCCGACCATCATCCCATTGACGATCGAAGATCCTCTATGGTTGTCGAATACACTTTCCCAAATCGGTCGATTTGACCATCGACCATTGGCCACTTCTGTTGGCTAACATGGCAACTGTTGACATGGAATGACATGTGGATGTTGACGTGACATGACACATCATCATGAGGTGTCAAATTGGGTTACATGGCATGACACGTGGATGTTGATGTGTCATGACACATGGATGATAACATCGAACCATCGACACATCGACCATCGATGACTTCTTTTGCTTGATTTGAAATACTTTGTCAAATTAGGTCAACCTCCAACCACCAACCCATCGACCATCGATGACTTCTCTTGGCCGATTTTAAATACTTAGGAAAATTTTGTTTTTTCTCTGATTGATCTGTACTGTCGATCTTATCCCTTTCACAACCCTCGATTGAGAGCGATGCATCAAGTGAAGGGATAAGAGCATTTCTAATGTAGCAGAGGCATCTGATAACATACAAGAGAAGAAATCTCACAGAGTCAGAAAGAATATACTCCATCTATGACAAGGAAATTCTCTCCATCATGCATGCATTGGCAAAGTTTAGACAATACTTGGTAGGTGGAAAATTTGTAGTAAAAACAGACCATAACAACTTGAGGCATTTTCTGGGGTAGAATGACTTGAATGGAAGGCATCAGAAATGGGTTAGAAAAATGAAAGCCTATGATTTTGACATTGAGTATGTAAAAGGGAAAAAAATGCGGTTGCAGATGCTCTCTCCAGAAAACCAGAGGTGTTTTCACTTGCAGAGGTTTCGATAGATTGGACATATCAACTCTTGGTGGAATACTCAAGGAACAAATTTGCTTGTGAGGTGATGGACCACAATGCACATGATTACATTTATAAAGTTGTGGATGACATCATATACTACAAAGACCGTATATATCTAGTCCCAAATTCTATACTAAAGGAGAAAATCATGGAGGCTATGCACAATACACCATTGGTAGGACATCCATGGTTCTTCAAAACCTACAGACATGTCAGGGAGAGGCTCACTTGGAAGGGCCTATAAGATGACGTGTTGAATCATGTGAGAGAGTGTGTGACTTGTCAGCAGAAAAAGTCAGAGCAGACCCATATGACATGACTACTACAACCATTGCCCATCCCAAAGCAAAAATGGGAAAGCATGTCCATGGACTTTATCAGAGGTGTTGGTTACTACTCTCCTCTTTCTACTTTTGGGCTGACCCAGGTTCAGATCGAAACAAGCTTCCAATAAATCTGTCTAAAACTATCGGCCCTCCTGGTAAACCAGAAGGCAACACAACACATGGAGTGCACTGCCTAGTCTCACCCGAGATAGTTCTATGGGTGACTGCAACTTTCAAGTGCTTGCAGTCTGGGAATGAGTGGGGATCTGGGATTGTACTTTGTGATCCTCATTCATTTAGTGTATCATCCATCTATATTAGATACTATGTCGTTCTTTATTAATGCATGTAAGTCAACATATATAACTACTTCATCAAGACATTCATCTAGAATTTAACTATTGACAACAAAGACACAACCAATAAGCATTTCACATAACACATGATCTACCGCGGTTCACCCCTTCCTGGGCTATGTCCACAAAGATTTGGCTCCTTGGGCTCTTTTATTATGGTTATGTAATATATGGCGTCGCGTGCACTACAACTCTGTTTATATGATCACAAAGAAGACTCTACGACCTTTGGGAGGCTAACTAGATCACACCAGGCTCCTCAGCCTGCGATCTAACCCTCAATGTCTAGTTACTTTTCTCTCCCATAGCTCAACAACTTACAAAAAGGTATCATATCTTACAATCCTTCTCCTAGCTAAGAAAAACAATCTTCTCTAATATGTTATCCCCTCGACCTAGACCTCCTAGGTACTTATTTATACTTATTCTTGGCTTATCAGCCATTACAATATCTTACAAAAAACCTAACCCTAATGTGGTTAGGTTTTCCTACATGCACACCTCACATGCTGTTTTTTGTCTTTTTCCGGTGCCTCTTTTCCTTTATTTCCAGTGCACTCCCCTGTTTTCTGGGGATGCTTTGATTCCTTCAAAACTTCTTCAATTTCTCCCAAAATTGGCCTGCGCCAACATGCCCCCAACATTGACATCACGAATCATCTCGAGTCACTCATGGACTCCAACATCTTTCACTGCCTGTTCCAGTACGTTGTACATCTTTGATATCCACTGGCATTTCTCCTGAGCTTGGTTGCTCTTTTGTGTCATTTCCTCTACCACCTGCGTGATGAATGGAGGTCTTAATATCTCTCTCCCCTCCAAGACTATCTGTTCAATGCGCACTTTCATTGTGCTGATCTCCATGACCAACTGCTCTGCCTTCTCCTGTAAGGGCTCCAACTAAGCTTGTCTTGCCATCTTCTGTGCCTTCACCGCTTTTTCTTCTACCTGTAGGTTATTTATCTCTGCGACAGTTTTGATCTTTTCTGGTAGGGAAATTTTCCTCTGTTGCTGATTGAAATCTGTCATTGTTGTGTGCAATTTATCTTCCTGTTCTTGTAGCTCTTGTAGGTTTCCATCCTCTAGTAGTTGTGTCCATAGCTGGGTGCTCTTTTCAAACATCTATGTCATTCTTTGTATATTCTGCGTGATGTTCTCTATAGATGGTGTCGCGTCCTGATCTCTTTGCGCTCTAACGTCTGGCAGAGTAGTAGGTACTGCGTGATCCTCCAGTTCTTTGATTTGGTCTTTGTATTGTTGCAAAGTCTGCGATATCTTTCTCATCTTTTCTTCTAAATACGCTTCCTCCGATTCTGCGCTGTCTGAGATGGCTTGAAAGACTACATGTATCTAGTTCTGCATCTCGTCCACTTTTTGTTGTGCCCTCTTTTTCTCCTACCCTTCTTGGCTAATGACTTCCTTCATTATGGTATTCTCCTCCTGGAATATCCGTATATTCGTCACGTCATACCTTGCTTTGGACTTAATCTCTTGTGCGACGCTGACTTGTAATTTATATAGTGCCTTTGTTGGAATCTTTGGCAAAGCCAAGTCCAGTGTCTCAATGTATTTTAAAGGCTTTTGCATTGTCTCCTTGTCAAGAAATAACATATGAGGTGTTAATATAAAGTTGGCACTCCCTTGCGCTATGATCTCCACCGTTTCTTGAGCAGGGAATCCTTCCCTAGCCTTTATTGGTGTGTCCTTTTGTTGTTGTTATGCCCATATCTTCAACTACTCCAACGCAGTTTTTACCTCCTGTATTTTCTCCAGATTTGAAGCCCGATGGTTCTCGACATTTCCCCACACCTCTGACAGTCGATCTTCCATCATCGTGGCTATCAGCTCTACATCATCTACTGTCAGTGATGTTTCCATAGGTTTTATGTGGGCCTTCGCCTTCTTCCTAGAGCCACTTGCTTGCTCCCCTGTTCTCTTTCTTTGGGCCTCTGATGGCTCTAATGCCGCATGCATATATGTATCCCTTCCCGTATCCTATGCCATTTCTTCCTCCATAGGTTTCTCCTATGTCTTTGTTCTTTTTTCTTCTGCGCGCACTTGCTCGACCGTTCCTCTTGGTGCCTGTTCTGGGTGCGGTGGTCCTTGTGTAGAACCACACTGTGATTTATTCTTCATACAAATTTTCTTTTGCATGGGACTGCTTCCCCCCTCTTAACCTTGTGTCATCTTCTTCTTTTTGTTTGTGCCATTTGTGTCTGTCTGCTGTGCAGGGAGTGTTCTATTTTGCATCCTAGTTTTTCCTCCTGGCACTGTCTTTGGGATGACTGGTGTTTTCCATTCTTCAGACCACTCCTGGACCTCCATCTGGATATCCTATGTCGTCACACATTAATTCAACCATATCCACTCCTTGGATGGATCCCTCTTTTCTTGTAGCCACATACTAGGGTGTGATGCTCAGAAGTTTGCTATCTGTCCAAACTCCTAGACAGTTTCTAGTGAAATTCTCCATGTGTCCACCAACCTTTCTGGATCTTCGTTAGGTACAACACGAATACAACGTTGTTGATTTTATTTTCCTTGGCACCTTTTGTGCTTCGAAGAGACATGTAGCGCGTTGCGCCACACTTTCCTGTTCTCTGCAGGAACACGCTGCATGTGGGTTCTTTCCATCCCACCAATGCAATGAGGATGAGTAACCATGAGTCATGGAACTCAGAGCCCCAATCTTGTGTGTCCTTACAGTCTTCCAAGAAGAAGTTTAGAAGTGGCCCAGCTCATCGAGATCCCATTCACACACTGCACTGCAGCCGCGATTATGCCTCAAAGTACCTCCTCCTTTCTGCTCTTGCACATTTGTTTTCAACCTAACAGTCTTGTTGCAAATCCATAAAATCCCTCCATGTACTCTTGCAAGGAGTTGCTTGACACATCCATTAATGTGTTTAGCGCGCCTGAAGTGCGGTATATCCAGTAAATTCATAATGCCTGTGTTGTATAGCCCCAGGATCCACTGCATAGGCTCTAACAATGGCACGCCTAATGGGCCTTCTCCCCTGCTCTCTAAGTAATTATATGGCGCCAAGTATGGGAATTTCATTGCATTAGCCACATCATGGTCAGATTATCTGATAGTATCTACTCCTCCCACCATTTCATCATCGACCTTCACTCGCTGAGGAATCTTAGGCATCACTATGGCCAACTCTGCCTGTGTGTGATGTACGCCTTGGGAACTGCTCTCTTCTCATGCTTTCTTCTTCCCTTAAAGGGATGGTACCCCAACTACTAGCATGGCCTCGAGCTCTGTTTCATGATATTCTTCTAGTTCTAGGCTCTGCTAAGTCGAATCAGTGGCATGTTATTCTTGCTACATCCCTTTTCCCCTGGACGCGTCATATTTTGTCCTTTTTGCGTCCTCCTCCGGCTGTTCAACCTCCTATGCTGGGTTATGTTCCTCCTCTATTTGCATGGTAGTAGGATCATATTCCAGTGTGTGAATCTCATCCACATCCACGACTGTGGGCATCTCCTGCATTTCTATTTCTATCGCTCGAGCACTACTTCTCGTGTTCTGCCCGGTTCTGCTCAGCGCTCCGACTCTTGGTGGTGACATTCTACTAAATTCAAACTGCTGACCACATATATCCACTAGTTGTTATCACTTCACACTCTTTCATTCTCAACTCTTCGCTCTTCTCCTTAGTGAATAATGCAAATGACTATTTCCCCCCCTTTTTTGACTTTTATAGCGGGACGACAAAATGACAATTGTGTCACACTGACAATTGCCACTTTTGCACTTTTTGCTATGTTTCTTGCACGATGTGCCTTTCTACCTGTTAACTGATCTCTTGCACGCAGTTTTTTTAATCACTGGTTTTCTACAACGCACTGTTAATTCTAACAACTCTATTATATCAAAACCTTCCATATACACCGCTTTGTTTGTATTTTTATCCCATTTCTACTTTTTATGGCTTTTCTTCTTTTCTCCTTTTTGTTTCTTTTTCTCATTTTCTCTATCTTAACTTCTACTATAATACACTATGTACATATTTTCTTACTGTGTTGAAACTTTTTAAGTGCTAGGAGGTTGTCTGTCCCTGTACAGTTTCAATCGACTCACATTGATCATTCCTTTCAATTCTGTACCTCCCAAGTCTTTTAACTGTACTGATCCCTCGTCGGTGACAATATTCACTTCATATGGCCCTAGCCAATGCATTGTGAATTTTCTTGGATGCTTACAAAATTTACAGTCATAAAGCAAGACTAAGTCTCCTTCCTTGAAACTCTTTCTTTTGCTATGTCTGTCATGCCAGGCTTTGTCTCTTTCTTTTTGTACTTCCTAGTGAAATCATGCCACGCTTTATCTCTTGCTTTCTGTACTTCCTGGTGAAATCATGCTAGGATCCTTTCCTCTTTCATTTCCATGAGCTGGTTTAGCCTTTCTTTTATTGCTCCTCATTCTTTCATGTTGGTAATTGCTGCAACACGTAGGCTAGGTACCAGAAATTCTAATGGCACCACTACTTCATGTCCATACACCAACTTGAATGGTGTCTGTCGTGTCAAATTTTTGCATGTAGTCTTGTATGCCCACAATATTGATGGTGTCTTCAAATCTCAATCATCCTTGTTGACATTGCAAATCTTATTTAAGGAATTCTCTAAGATCTTATTGAAGGATTCCACTGTTCCATTTGCTTGAGGATGGTATGGTGTACTCTTTTGATGATAGACTTCAAACTCCTTAGTCATAGTCTTGATAGTGTTGTTGATAAAGTGAGTGCCTTAGTCACTCATTAAAATCCATGGACAACCAAATTTAGTGATCACTTGCTAAAACAAGAAGTGTGATGTTGTCTCCCCACTGTAGTCTTTGATCAGTGCTACTTCTGCCCATCTTATTAAGTATTCTGTCACAGTAATGATATACCTTGATCCTGACCTCTTTGGTGGTGGGTTGATTGGTGCTACAAAGTCTATTTCTCATTTTTCAAATACTTGCAAGGTTACTTGTGGTCTTAGGGACATCTCATCCCTTCTTTTAGGTTTACCAACCCTCTGACAGACATCATATTTTTGGCAATATTCCTTAGCATCTCTGTAGATTGTTTGCCACCAGAGTCCTGTGCGCAATACCTTCTATGCGGTAGCTTTTCCTGCATAGTTTCCTCCAACTATTCCCTCATGATCTTCTACCAAAATTCTTGGTCTTTCATGTTCTAGTACACATCTTCTCAGAATGTTGTATGCGCCCATCTTGTATAAATGTCCTGCAATCATTTGTTAGTCTGCAACTCTAACTACTATATTTTTCTTCTACGTAGTGTTAAAATCTTGTGGCACAGTCCTTGTACTCAAGTATTCAATGATGTCAGCAAAATATTCATCAGCTACTTGGACTGAAAATAAATGCACATCAGGGAAGTTGTCTTCCAAGTTGGTAGGTTCTTCTCCATTCGTTACCCTTGACAGGTGATCAAATCCTGCATTTAGCTTCCCTAGTTTGACTATCACTTCAAAATGAAATTCCTGAAATAACAGTAGCCATCTAAAGATACTCCCCCCCCAACATTGGCTTGTTGAATAGGTATTTGAGGGCTGAATTATTCGTTAACATCTTAAAGTGTTTTCCCAATAAGTAATGTCTGAACTTCTGTAGTGCATAGACCATAGCTAGGCCTTCTCTTTCTGTAGTATTGTAGTTCTGCTCTGATTTTGACAGTTTTCTACTTGCAAATGCTATAGGATGATCCAAATCCCCTTCTCCTGGCTGCTCTAGAATCACTCCAAGTGCGATAGCTAATGCATCTACATGCACATGGAAAGTCTTCTCCCAATATGAAAATACTAGAATCGATGCTGTGACCATTTTTTCTTTTAGGGTGTCCAAACCTTGTTGACAATCTTCATTCCATTGGAATTTAATAACCTTCTTTAACAATTTTTCCATAGGTGCAATAATCTGTGCATACCCTTTTATAAATTTTCTGTAGTAGCATGTATGTCCCAATGTTGCTCCCAACTGGCATACTGATTTTGGTGGTGGTAAATTAACAATGACTGCAATATTAGCAAGATCCACCAATAACCCTTGTTTACAGACTATATGTCCCAAAAGTATTCCAAAAGGTGTCCCAAAAATGCACTTCTTGATATTCAATGATATCTGACACTGCCTGCATCTTTCCAACATCAACCTTAACACTTCCACATTATCCTTTAGTAGACTATATACAGTCCAGTCATCCAGATACACTTCTAAAAACTGATGTATGAAATCCTTAAAATAAACTATTACTACCCTTGAAAATATGGTTGGGGCATTCTTCATCCCAAAAGGCATGACTGTGTACTGGTAGGATCCCCATTCTGTGGCAAAAGAGGTCTTGTACCTGTCTTCTGGAGCTATCTTGATTTGATGGTAACCTGCGAATCCATCTATAAATGAGTATGCTTCGTGGCCTCCTACATTCTCTAATACCTCATTTGTGAAATGGGTAGGGAAAGGGTCATGTAGGTAAGCATCATTCAGTTTCCTCAAGTCTACACAAATCCTTATCCCCCCTTGTTTCTTTTATTGCACTACCATAGGGATTATCCATTCGGATTCCTCCACTGGTTCTATGATACCAGCTTCCAACATTCTGTCAATTTCTAATTTCACTTTCTACTTATATATTGGGTTTAGTCTATACGATCTCTGTTCGAAAGATATAGCCTCAGGTTTGAGAGGGATCTTCATCTCTCCTAGCTCTCCTGCTATTCCTTTCATCTTTGTAAACGTTGTTGGGAATAGGTCACTATACTCGCGTAGTAACTCTGTTATCCTCTCCACTATTTGTTCATCGCAATAGTCTCTAATGTTGGCCATTTTGGGATTATCAATTGTCCCAATGTTGACTTTCTTCACCTTGATTGGCATATAAAAAACTTCTGACTCCAAAGATGGAACATCCACCTCTATTTCACCTTCAACTTATGTAATATGAATATTGCACGAATCATCTTCATCTGGTGCTTCTTCCTGCACATGGTAGAATGGCAATAGTTCTTTGACTGTCTGCTTGTACCGTTGTTGATACTCCGTCGAGAGTTCAACCTATGGATCATCAATAAAGATCACCCGTCTGATTTGTTTGAGTGCTGAATCAATGTCGGGGTTCTCATGTTCGAATGAGAAAGTGACTATAAAATTCTGCTGTAATGTTTTCCATTCTACAGTGCCTCTACGCAGTTCCTGGTCTACATACCAGTTTTCTTGAATTCCTTCTAAGGTATGGATGGAGTGATGAGGCCATTCCTCTGGTGGTGTCATCCTCCATAGTGTTCTGCATCTCTCTAAATGTTCTGTTGGTTTCCCCTGTCCATCATATCTCTGCATCTTAGTGCGGTCTTGTTCTGCGCCAAATCTAATGCACAATAGTCGCTTACATTGGTACCAATCCTTAACTGTTTCTTTATGCACACCCCACCGTCTTGCAGGTGTTTCCTTGAGTGCCATGTCTAGGGATAAGAGAATCTGATTCTCTAACACTTCATCTTCATATCTTGTTATGAATTCCTCTAAATCATTTATGCCATGAAAATTGGGAGGTTCTCTTATCCTTGTACCTACCCATCTCACTGCGTGATCTATTCTTGCACACCTTCTTGTGGAGATTTCACGTAATCTCTGCTGCCAATTCTCCAAGCCTATATTTGAGTCAGAATCACATGATGTGATGCTCCTCTCACTGAGTACCCCATATGTAGTGGGATTAACATAATCTTCTTCATGCACCGTGGTCCTGTATAACTGGTTGATTTCCTCAATATCTAAGAAAGTGGGCTCTACAAACCTTTCTCCTTCTGATGGATCAAATGGCGCAATGAATCTGTACTCTCCCGATTCGAATTTCATCTTCCTTGTCTTCAAGTTGATTACGACCTGGTTATCAAATTCCTAATCCAGTCCAAGCAATGTTGGGTAAGGTGTTGTACCATCTACTATCTCTATCACTTGAAAGTATTCCTTAGTGCAGACTCCATCCAAATCTATTGTCACACCTATTATCACTGAAATTTCATCTGCAACATTGCACGCAAATGGTTACAGAAATACAACAATGCCAAACAACTATTAGTTCACATGAAGCACCAAAATGCATTTCCAAAAGGCAAAAACCATACAATTGGGAAAACATTGACATGCGCTAACTCACTAAAGGAAGCGTGCGCACAGTGCACGGGACAAAGAATCCCGTAGAGTGCACAATGTGCCATATGCGCGATTGTGTACGAGAAAAGCTACGCACTCCTGCGAACGATGCATTTATGGTTCTTGTCATCCCCTCAACCACTTATAGACCAGATCTCAAATTGATTTGGCCTTCAGATCCGAGCTAAATCTGAATGGGGGGCTGGTCAAGGACCAAAGGGTGCCCTAAAGGGCCCCTTGTTCACAACAAGAACCAGTTGAATATTGCCTTGATGAAATGCTATAAATGGAGGCCATGGGTGCACTAAGAAATTAATATTTTCATAGTATTGTTATGCTGCCTCAATCCTCCCTTGAGAATCCTCTTTTCTCCTTGGAGCATTCTAGCAACATTCCAATAGGCCATTCCACTCACCTCTTGAGGGAATATGCATTGATTTTTTCATCATTTACTTTCTTTTCTACCATTGTAAGAAGAGCTCTCCATTAGAGAACTCAAGATCCCTCCCAAGGAGGAAGAGGGGACTCATAAGTCCTCATTTCTCTAAGGTGTTTTTCCAACTAATATAGTTATCCATTGGTGACATAATCTTGGTCATTGGTTGATTGTTTATGGTTCTAAAAGGTTCTTATGCATTCTAGTTTTATTTCCTTAGTTGTTTTAGTTTATTTAGTTGTTTATTTAAAGTGTTTGGTTTGTTTAACCCATGCACTTACCTTTGTCTTGTCCAGCAGGCCCAACTAGGCATGCAAGTTCCCTTGTTTTGCTAACCCAAGTGACGAAAC
>ML790018.1:277083-293154 GCA_009831015.1 Picea engelmannii | reverse complement strand
CACCCCCCCCCCCCCCCCTTGATGCGTATCAGAATGTGTGCGGGTATTCCAGCCCACAGACGCGCACTCAACACACTGTGCACCCAAAAGGCTTCTTTGATCTGCGCATTTCGTGCATTGTGCACCCAAAATGCTTATGTTCTCTGTGCATTCTACACACTGTGTGCCCACTGTGCCTCTGTCTGAACTGTAATCCGCACACATTTCCAGAGTTTCAAAATTGTAAGGGTTTTTTTGTGATGATTTGAAGGTCCCTAGCCTTGAAATTCTTACTTTCATGCAAATTGTAAATGCACTCCACTTAGAATCCTTTCCCATATGAAAGGTTAGCTAAACATAGACACTTAGGGGGTAAAAAGAACCATATATTCTCCTCTTTTGCTTTGGTTGCCACATGGATGGCTTTTTTGGTTCTTAAAATATAAGTTGAGATCATTTGCTATCACATATAAAAACACTTGCATTGAGACCAAAAATCAACTTTGATCATTGAGTATGCTCTTCTCTCACACCATAGAGCGATCTTGAGAGTCAGAAAGGTGGTTAAGGGTACATTTCATCTCCCTTAACAAAATATTTAGGAGAGGACAAAGCCCCCCTAGGGATCCTCTTAGTTTCTTTTTGAAATTATCTTAAATTTGTAAGGGCCCATACATGCCCACATGTTGCAAACTCTTAGGATAGTTTCTTGAAATTGCTTTCTTAGTTTACATAACTAGGAGAGTTTAAATATCAAGTAATGGGCCCATACATGCCCACATGCTTGCAATCTAGGATAGTTTTTTAATCTTTCTTAGTGTAAACAACATTAGGGAGTTTAAAGGATTGGTAAGGACCCATATGTCCACGTACTAGTTCTTTAGGGATTTTAAAATTCCACAAGGTTGTACCAATGACATTTAGTAAGATAGGTAACAAAGATTTGTAAGGACCACAGGAAGTCCACATGTTGCAAATTCACACCTAACTTATTAAAATTTGGAAAAATTTGTCACTTGCTCACACACAAAGTCACTCCTCACTCACATAATTTCCATCTTGAATTGTGAAGGTTTAAGTAGGTTTTCTCCAAAGGAATTCCGAAACGTTCCACTATTTGTTGAAGAAATTATCCACACCCACTTAATTCAAACGAGATCGGTTCACACCCCCAATATCTCAACCCACCACATCTAATTTTTTTCTAAAAACTCACTAAGTTTTCCTCCACAGGAGGTGCCAAAAGAATTTTTTTAGTGTAGGTAGGATCTCGGGGGTAGGCATCCAAATAACCCCATGTTATCTGGTTCTCACATTTTCAAACATTAGAAGTTGATAAATAGGGAACTTTAAAATACTCCAAGACAAGTGTTCCTACACCATAAGGCAGGGAGACACTCGTGAAGGGTTGAAGGCTGAGGTCCAGTTGTTTTGTGTGTCCCCCTTTGAGTCACCCAACTCTTGGAAGGGATCCAAACCATCACCCATTTTTGAGGTGGAAAATCTAAATGCCGCACTTTGACTGAGGTACCTAGTGGCTAAGTTTAGGACATCTACCCAGGTGGCAATTGTGGGCTGCAATTGCACCTTGATCAGATTTTGTGTGGCTATTGGGAAATATCGCCAGCTCTTTCGGGATACACACCCTCTACCGCTCATTATAACTAATTATTTCATCCTTCACTAGTTCCTCTTCCGGTGGCTTCAAACCCCACTGTTGAGTGCTCTTGGAAGGTCTAGTGTTATTTTAGAGGAAGGACAATACATCTTTTAGGACACAAGCATTTATTTTATTTGTTCTCCCATGCAGAAAAAATTCACCTACCCACATGTATGTTTATTTATAGTTGATTTATGTATGATGCTCATTTGATTACATGTAATTGTGAGTTATATTGTGAAGGTCCAAATTATACAAATCTCTTGTTCATTTATTGCTCTCATCACCATTTGCACACATTCACTTTGCTAGTCAGACATCATAGGATACCCACAAAATCCCCATCATTCCAGACGCTTGCAAAATCTCCCTCCTATTCTAGGAGGAGTTCCTATTCTTACCAACTCACCAGATCAACCATCACACACCCTTGTGAGTGCCACTATTTTGAGATCAGGTTTGCTTGGTTCCACTTTACTTGGGTCCAATTCCCAAAGCCATCCATCCACTAGCTCTCCTTCACAAGGAGGTGGGGGATAAACTTCTTTTCAAGGGAGATGTACGACCCCACTAAATCCCCCTCAAGGGTCAGGTCCACTACCTGCTCACACCATGACTGGAACTAATCCTCCACCACCACCTCCCATGCCATATTTGGCATCTCTCAACATTCCTGACTTGAGTAAACTCACGAATGATCCTATAGTGCATGACCGCACATGGCCCAATATGCCTACCAAACTACCTTAAGATATTCCAAAATTTGAAGGAAAATCAGGGGAAGATCCCGCCAACCATGTCATGACCTTCCACTTATGGTTCTCTTCAAACAACATCATGGATGACTCCATCCACTTAAGGTTATTTCAACGAACACTCACTGGTCCATCAACCAAATGGTATGTGGACGAAAAATCAGGGTCCCATGTGACTTTTGAATCCTTGGCCAAAGCCTTTTTGGCCTTTTTCCAACTACTAGTTTGTCATGACATTGGTTTAGAACTGCTCTCCGAGTGCAAACAAACCTTAGCTATGCATATTTCCGACCACATTCATGAATGGTGTTGGCGACATAGTTTATGTAAAGCGAAAACCACCAAAGAACAATGTCTCGATTGGTTTCTAAAATCACTCGTCTCTATACTTTCCAAATATGTGGCATCCACCTTCCCCCAATATGAAGAGGAAGCCATCAACAAGTCTCAAAAGTTTGACCTCAATTATGCTCAGTCGGGTTACCTATACACAGTATTTCTTGATGAACTGAGACCCGTACCATTTGGCCCGGACAAACTTGGCATGTCTCATGTTGCAGATGGGTTGATTGGTACCACAACTCACCACAACCCGTACATCCAACCACCACCTATGTACGAGACACCCCAATATCCGCCAATATATGGAGGGATGTCTTATTACCCTCCTCCCCCTTACCAACAACCATATCCTGTTAGTCCCCCTCCACTCATGAGTGGACCCTCGCCGACACCCATCATGCGCTTGACTTATCAACCAAGTTCAGGTTCCCCTTCTACCTCAACATATAACCTGGGCACTAGTGAAAGTGCTTCACCTTCCTATGCTCCCTACTGACCGTTTGTACAAAACAATCTGTATTTTCCATTTCCTGGTCCTCCACAGCCAGTTTCTCCTCCACATGGACAACCACACACCAACGTTTACTTTGTTCAACCCTCTCCCATTCAACAACTTCATACTTTTGAACAGTTGAATATGAAAAATCCGACCCATCAGTCAAATAATGCCAAGAAGAAAGGAAAAAACCGAAACAATAATAACCTAGGACCAAGGGGAAATAACCCCCAACAAACCGGGGGCAACCAAAATCATGGTAACCCCAAGGGGACAATAACAACAAACTCCAAGGGAGGAACAACAACAACAACCTATGGACGAACTTCCCTTGCGCTCTTTGCGGTGAGCATGGTCATTATACTCACCATTTCCCCTAAATTGTCGATTTCAAATAGATGAAAGAATCCATGAATGTGCCACGTCCTCCAGCACCGCCTGCCCCTCAGCAAGCCCCACAACAATATTTGCAAAAACCACCCCCAACCGTGTTGCAAAACCCAATTCCACACCAAGGTGTGATGAATACTCAATAAGAGGTATATCCTTCCCCACCACAAATGGGACAATATCAAAACCCTGGAAATCCGGCGGATCGCAATATCCTCCTCACTAGTGAAGAAGAAATTCTTTTGCAAACGTGTGGTCGTAAATACATCACGCCCTCTGAATATACTCCTACCACTTCGGAAGCAACTCCAGCTACATCCAGACAACCCTTGATGATTTCACACCCTAACACTGATACCCTCATTCGTATCCCTCACATTCCATTACAACATAATGTCAACAACCCTCAGGCTAGGACAACACACAATTACATTCTGGTCGATGACTTGGTGTAGTCTCCTGCAGCCATGTCTGTATTGGAGGTCCTCCAAACCTGTCCATCTCAACGAAAATCCTTAATTTTTGCCTTGGGGAAAGTCGACCCAACTGATACTAGACTCATCACATTTGATCTAGATAGCATAGAACCTCATCTCCCCGCTCTGGTATCTTTCCAGATACCAGTCAAGATTTAGAACATCACAGTTCATCGGTGTATCATTGATGAAGGTGCATCCACATGCATGGTGTCCAAAACTGTATGGAAAAAACTTGGCTCCTCTTAGATAGTACCATCCGCTATCACTTTGAGAGCCTACGATGATCAACCATTCTTCGCTGAAGGGCTCTTTCAAAATGTCCTCGTCGAACTCGGGGGAAAAACCATCCTCATCGACATTGAGGTTATCGATTCCCCACTCGATTACAATATCTTGTTTGGACGTAGCTACATGTACGCTATGAAGGAAGTGTCTTCTTTTGTGTTTCGAACGACGATGTTCCCCCACAACGGGAAAATCATCACCATCGACCAAATTTCACATTATGAGCCTAACCACTCTACCAACATCGATAACATCCTACCTCTTGTCCGCACTAGTTCTGGTGCTTATTCACTCATTGACATGGGCCCCAGATTTTTCAAGGACCCATCCTTACTGGGGGCATACCATGGAGCACCACCTCTCATACACCCTTCATCACAAGTGTGTGTCATATATTCTAATGGATCTGACACCAGAGACACCATTCCTCCCATTGAGGCCTCTCCACACCTCGACGTCCCACCAGTTGAAGAAATTTTACCTTAGGGATTACCTGAGAACCCTACCACACACCTTATCCCCTATTTCCCCCTCCCCTAAGGGAAAATCCCGGTTTGGGAGACAATCGCCCAAGCGATCACTCAAATTCCCTTCTTCTAGCCCCCACTGGAAGTACAAGATTTTCAGGTAGCCGCAACACTTACCCTTCCCAACATGGTGCTCTCCATCCCAGTATGGTATCTACACCCACCCGTGATGGTTCCTCAACCATCCTTCCTTCCTCAGTCAGAGGGAATCCCGATGGAGATTCCAGTACTAACTCTGACCACACCACCCTCACCCCTAATCGCCAACACCATGACCACGGCTGGGGGTAGATGGAAGAAGAAAGAGCCCACAACTCCACTTCCTCTTCGAGTTCAACCTTTCTGTGCACTATGCAAAAGAGAAGGACACCCCACTAATAGATGTCCTTCTCTTCCCGAGTTATGCAATTTGATCCAACTTCCTCGAGCAACCACATCACTCGCCGCTTGACCAAGCACATCAAGTACTACCACAACGTCCCCTACTACAGGTAGTAAAGCGCTGTGAACCAGATGCGCTTGTGCCATCTGTTTAGAATATGGACACTACACTCATCATTGCCCAGCTCTACCTCAGTTTCGACAGACGCTAACAACAGTACGCCAAACCTTTCAGCAAGAGCCCTCTCCACCACCAATTTCGGGTACCCACGTCACCGACATCCATTATGTCTATACCTCAGCCCCTTAATGGATGAGATGCCTTTGTTCTCTCTATGACTCATTGGCTCACTTTACATACCGATGTCCTCTGATAATTGCATACCAAAGACGTCATTCAAATCCTGTCCAACCATAGACGATTACCTCACCACCGGTACTGCAACCTCTAGATATTGTCAACATCACCTCCCATGAACCTGAGTCACTTCCCACCCCTCCATGGTTCATAAATAGACTGTCTAAGGATATTCCCCCAAATCCTCCCAATTCTCCAGTTCATTTCCCACAGGAAATCTTACCCCCTACCACAATTTATGCCCCACACTGTCTGCACATTTGGTTTATGACAAGCGAGCCATCGAAACATACTTGTGACATCCCCTCTATGTCTTCACCACTTGAAGAAAATCACACGGTGACAGTCACCCATGTTACCTCCCCGGATCCCCTATATTCTCGCATTTTCCACTGCGACGAAGATATCCTGGAGGAACTCACTACCCCCGATTTCCCATGGAATACACTCCATCACAGAGCACTTTTTCTCTCATAGGAAGCCTTTGACCCTCCTAGCCAAGCCTTCATATGTGTAATCAAAACCAAGGATTTTATTTCGTCAGCCCCCCCCACTGATGCTTTTGAAGAAGGCAACATGGCCAATATCTCCCCCACTGTCAAAATCGACATTTCCATCAAATTAGGAATCATAGAAGAAATGACCATTGGCACCGCATGCTCCCCTGAAGAACTCACAGCTTACAAAGCTCTCTTTCAGGAATACTGGGATATTTTTTCCTGGTCATATACAGATATGCCCTGCCTTGATCCTTCTATAGTCAAACATCGCATCGAAACATGGCCAGATGTCACCTCAATCCATCAAAATCAACGCCCACTTCACCCATCCAAAGATGTGGCTATCAAAGTCGAAATTGACAAGTTACACGCTGCAGAGTTCATATTCCCCATCACGTATACCTGATGGGTTTCCAACCCTGTCCCCGTTAACAAAAAATAGTGCACTATTCACGTCTGCACCGACTTTCGCGATCTCAACCATGCTTGTCCCAAAGACAACTTCCCAACCCCTTTCATCGACCAAATTATCGATGACTGTTCCGACCACAAGGCCTTGTCCTTCATGGATGGGTTCTCCGGCTACAATCAAATCCAAATCCATCCAACAGATCAGTATAAAACTGGTTTTACTACCCAATGGGGTACTTTTGCTTATCATGTCATGCCTTTCGGAGTAAAAAATGCAGGTGCTACATTTCAACGGGCCATGACTTATGTTTTCCATGATCTTGCTCGCATCATCCTCGCTTACTTGGACAACCTCACTGCTCGATCCAAGAAAAAAACTCAACATTTAGATGACTTACGATTTGTCTTTCAATGATGTCACCAATACAATATTCACTTGAACCCTCTCAAGTGTGTATTTTGCGTCATCGCCAGACACCTTCTTGGGTTCATTGTCTCTCAACACAGCATCACAGTGGACCCCCTCAAGGTCCAAGCTATCACTGGAATTCCACCACCTATGAAAATGCGCCAACTGCAGAGTCTACAAGGCAAAGCCAACTTTTTATGATGCTTTGTCCCAGATTACGCCACTCGTGCGCATGGTTTCCTTCGCTTACTATGTCATGATATCCCATTTCGATGGGATGAACATGCCCAAACCAATTTTGATTATTTGAAAGCGGTGCTATCCAACGCTCCTTTGATTAGTCCTCTAGACTATGAGCGCGATTACATCCTCTACTTATCAGCCTCAGCCGTCTCAGTAGCAGGAGTCCTCGTCCAACTAGGGGATGATGGACGAGAGCATGTTATTTACTACATCAAAAAAAATATTTCAGGACCACCCCTGAAGTACAATCATGATGAGAAACTAGCCCTCGCAGTTGTCCTCACAGTTCAAAAACTGTGTCACTATATCCTACTTCGCACTACTAAAGTCGTAGCAGATTCTAACCCCATGCAGTACTTGCTTAGTCGACGACAGATTAATGAAATTTTTTCCTGATGGATCATCATTCTTTAGGAATACAACCTAGATTTCTCAACTCCCAAAAGCAAGAAAGCACTTGTTCTCACCGAACTCATTACGACATTTCCCTCAGACGCTAAAGCTTCACCCATCAATGTGGATTTTCCCGACGAACACCTCTTCTTCTTCATCCCCTCGGATGACCCCTAGTATGGTGACCTTCTCATCTACCTTCAAACACAAAAGTTTGGGTCTCATCTCTCTCGAGATGATCGTCGACGCATTCACCATCAGGCCCCTCGATACCTCCTCATCGGTGACGTTTTGTACTGATGTGGGGTCAACACCATACTCCGCTTATGTCTGACCATTGACGAAGCAGACAAAGTCTTGAACGATTTCCATAGACGCGCCTGCGGAGGACACCTATCAGGTATTTCCACCGCCCAAAAAATCATTCGAGCATGATACTTCTGGCCCACACTGTTTCATGACTGCATCCACACTTTCAACCGATGCGACAAATGCCATCTCTATTTAAACAAAGCACGAGCGCCACCTGCTCTTCTACATCTAGTCATCATCGTCGACCCTTTTTGCAAATGGGGCATAGAATTCATGACTTGCAATCCTCCATCTAGTAGTGGACACAAGTACATCGTCATGGCAGTAGATTATTTTACCAAATGGGCCGAAGCCACGCCTACCTTCAACAATACCACTGAAAAAACAACGCATTTTTTCCTCAACCACGTAATTACCCGTTTCAAAATTCACGATACAAAGCGACATGAAACCTTCACCATTCGAACTTGCGATTACCAAAAGCCGACGCGGCTAGATCTTGCACTAAATCCCGGGTGACTTGGTAGTCCTGAAATCCCGATGGCCGTCGATCAGCTTTGAAGATGGATCTCGGCCGCTGAGGACAAAACTTTTTCCGCTCGCTTGCTTGAGGGGGTTGAAATGAGGCTTTCTGCGTTGTGCTCGGGTGCTCCTCATGCGACTCGCTGACCAGAAGGCCCCTTGTGCCCCGGACAATAAATGTTACTAACACATCGGAAATTCAAGTCATTAGGGCATGGGCCCTACATTATCCAACACTGCCTCACTAAAGGCACATACATCCTGGCCTCTACATAAGGCTATCTTCTCAAAGAACCTGTCAACTGGTTGTACTTAAAGAATTTTTACGTGTGAGCGTAGTCATCCTACACTAGGATTTTTCTTTGTACACATTTGTAGAGTTTTTAGTCTTCTTTTTTCACCTCCACACCTCATGTCTGATCTACCATCCATGTTATTAATAGATGCATCCTCAATCAACCTACCACATCGGTTACATTGACGATTCTAGCCACTGGACACAGAATCTCGCTTCGGCCACTTGGGCCCTCTATACCCCCTCACATGAACTGCTCCACTCCAAATATGTTTGGGCTCAACCACCAACAACCAAACATAATACATAGTTGTCATTGGTCTCCTCGACGAGGCCAATCACCGCCACATTCGTCACCTTAGTGTTTTGTTATATTCTCAGCTTGTCATTCTACAACTCAACAATGTATACCATGTCCGCGATCCTTGCCTCTTTCGCAATACCTACAAGTTAGACTCTTATCTTGAAAATTCGATTCAATTAAATTTACACATATTCCATGACAATTTAATCGAATAGCAGATAACATAGCTAAACTAGTATTAGATTGGAATTTATCACATTAAGACATTATTACATATACATAAATAATCAAACATCGGTCATAGCATATAGATTAGACATCATAAACCATCACAAATATCAACACATGTAAACATCACAAAGATCCAAAATATGTGTATCCATATATATATATATATTGGTCAAAGTATCATAAATGTTTACAAAATTACAACATATACATCGCCCGTAGGCAAGTGAGTCCCCTCACCCCTATAGGCACAAAATGGGTACCCCCTACCCTATAAAAAATGGGTATCAACTACCCTATACAAAATGGGCTCGCAAGCCTATATAAATACAAAAAAAAGAACTTACACTCATGGTGCCCTGAGAGCTCCCCCACCGGGTCCTCTCTCAGCAGGAGACGCCACACCAGCTGGGGGTCCTCCAGGTTCAGGCGATAGTCGACTAGTCATCGCTGCTCCTACTAGAGATGCACGATGGATCAAGGTCCGCCACTCTGCCGGAACACCCACACACTACTCTAGGACTCTCTCATCCTGAATGTGGGACCACATTCCCTCTGACACACCTTCAAGCACCTCCTTGAACTGACGATGAAGATCCTCCATCCCCCGCCGGCCTATACCCGCGACGCATGCGCTGGCCCCACACCTGGATCATTGAACCTATGTCTCTGGAGTACCCGCGACTCATCTGCTGGCCCCGCACAAACATCATCCCTCTGACGCCGCTTTCCTACCCATGGCCCTACCCACGACAGTCACATTGGCCCCTGGTGAGCCGAATCTCCAACAATCTCTACCTCACGGCCTCGAGGCCCCAAATATGCAAACACAAAAACCAAAGATAGAGTCAACATCCATATATATATTTAAACATATGCTACACTATCAAAATCACAAAACATAAATGCACAAACATACCTCTCTGGTCCTAGACCTCTCTAGGATGCAACTCCATGTCTAGGTCATGCCAGAAATCCATCCCACTGTATGGGTTCCAGAGTATAGCATGTGGCATGTGACACCACACACATGCCATTGTGGCCATAAAGTAGTGACCACCCTCTCCCCCTCCATGACGTGCCAAAATATGAGCCCACCACATCAATTGCGGCTCCTATGGCCCTCTAGTTGACAACAAATCCTCAGGTGCAACATGGGCACCCTATCTAGAAACCATGCCACCAGGATAGATCCAAACACAAAATCACCGGAGTTGGTGGTCTGACACCGGTGAATCTGCCCCATCATCTTGGGATGCAACATCGGCCCCCAGGGAAAGAATTCCCCATCTAGGACCATCTCTACAATCCTCAGCTGACCACCTGTGATCCATTGAGTAGCCAAGGATCCATAGATACGAACAACCATGGTCATGATTCACTGATGCAAGAGCGTGTACATCGCCTCAATACAGACAACCAAACCCAACATCGGGTTTGGCCTAGTACAGTAGCGTCAGGCCATATCTATTAGCTGCACATCCCCCGAAAGCTGGGGATCAATAGGCAGGGCGATTCCCCGAAAGGGTAGCTGTTGGACTCTAAACATGTCTAAAAACAACCTTAGTTTAACATTAATTTATCAACCCAAGGATTTGTCTTTTATCTCAAAGAATGTCGGCAAAGTCTATGCAGGTAACTCGTAGAGGCTAAAATCGTGTAGTGAAAACAAATCTGAGTTTATCAACAATCAAGTTCCTCAAACATTCATTAAACATTCTAGGAATTGAAATCTAAAGCTGTGCAATGGAAATGAATAATGTAATCTATTGAATTCATTTTAAGAGCAGTAATTGAATCTAGATAAAGACTTGCAAAAATGACTATTATTATGAATCAAATTGCTGGAAAGAAAAATACGAATTACTCTATCTATGAAAAGAAACATAGATTGTAATCTAGTCGAAAAGAGACAACAATCGTATTTCTATTGAAAGGAACAACAACTATATTCTAACGGAAAGGAAAAAAAAATGTAAACTAAGTAAAAGGAACAACAAATGTAAATTAAGTGAAAGGAATAACAAATGTAAACTAAGTGAAAGGAACAACAAATGCGACGTTATGAGGAACTGTCATGCATCAAATCTCAGTAATAGGAATTGGAACAATAATCATCTAATGCTTCAGGGAATATCTATCTCTTGCAATTGACATGAAATCATCAACACACTTATGCATTCATTTAACTACTATAAAAGAGAATCAAATCACAAAACATAAATTGAACTGATACAATTACAGGTCGAACAATAGCTCCTTGAGACTGGGCCCTTGGTCCTTAGAAGCACTGCTATTTAAAATTTAGTATATAGAAATGGTAAAACCGTTCGAAGCTTCTATTGATTTCATAGCTGGTACAACATTTTACAAAAACTTCTAACGCATAGCAATACTAAGTTCCGATTTCTTGGGTGTAATTCTTCTACCCTTTTCAAGATCTATTTACCCCTTATATATTACAATAATCTGGGTAAATTAAGCTATCCTGAGGATCGGGAGATCCTTAGGATTGCTTTACTATTACAATATAAGCAACTCGATCATCTTCAAAACTGCCTTGTGCCATAAAGTCTTCAACCTCCAATAGCTTGCGCATCTTCAAGATTTCCTTTGCTATCTTGGGTTTGACAATATTTAACCAATCCTGTAATAAAACCAGATAATTCCAATCATATTCAGGATCTATGTAATCTAACTTCAACAATAACGCTAAAGAGTATATTATTCATTTTCTATCCTATTTGCTCCTAAATGATCGAAAAGTCAATCAAGATGATATCATGAAATGTGGGAAAAAGGAAGATATTTATACTTTTTTCATAACCTAACATACCCCCCAGCTTACCTTCTTGCATGTCCTCATGCAAGCTGAGATTTTACATGTAAAGCAATGATGTTGTAAGGTGGAAAGGTTGGTTCACCAGGCCTTCTGAACCCATTGCTTCTTTTGAGTTCTCCAAAAGAACCATCCTCCCTTTTCTTGTTATTTTGATAATCTTTTTGGTAACTTTCTGGAGGGAACCAGATGATAGGGGGATTATACCTGCACCCAATCCAAGCAGGTCCTTCCTCTTGGAGCAATCTAGAATACCTCTCTATTCTAAAGGTAGCTGCAAATAAATTCTTGTACACAAAGGGTTCCCTACTCTTTACTTCAATGGAGGATGCATCCCATCTCAGTTTAGAATCAGCAAGAGCTTCCTCTTTAAGTTCCCTAAAAGGAGTGATACTTGAATGTATAACCTGTAGATGGATAGGGGATAAGGAGTCTATGACCCCCCCTCTTTTCATATTAGTTTTATGTCGTATAATGGCTGGAAAGGACTTTGGAGGTTCTCTCCTAACCCAAAGATCTAGCCCAACTTCCCTTTTTAGGAAGGTTTTATGAGCTTTACCCCATCTGACTTGGTTCTGAGTAAATGACAGAAATGCCTGAAACTGTATGCCACCTATGAATGGGTCAGGGTTATCTTCCCTTTTTTCTTCCAGAATGAAATTATGAAAGTACAATTCACACAAAAAGTATTGTACCTTTTCGTCCTGCTCTCTGAAACATGAAATAAACTTAGGTACAGTGGAAAATGAAATAGGTTTTCCTTCTTTGATGGCCTTCACTCTTAATAACAGATATCATTCTAGCAAGAATAAAGTGTAATTGGTGGCAGGGGCTCTGCAATTAATAGCATGAGAGTAGACATCACATATTTCTTTGATTTGCTCCAAATCTTTTTCTAATTGGGTTTGCACCTTTTTTTATCTTCCCTTGGGCTCTGGTGAGCGCAGCATAGGTCTCACCCTCTGTTGATGTCATGTCCTTCAGTTGTTGAACAATCTTTTGATATTCAACCCTAGTGACCATCTCGTCTTGGTGTTGAGACAATGCTTGCTGGGCTTGTCCTAGCTCTGCCTTTAGTTTATCAATGGTGACACCCTGTACTTGAGACTGTGATGCTTGGTATTCTTCCATAGCGCCCATCTCTTCCTTGGATTGAGTTAATGCTTGCTGGACCTGTGTAAGCTCTACTTCTAGTCTGTCCACAATAGGACTTTGTTTTTGGGACTGGAGTGCTTGGTGCTCTGCCATAGTCAGTAATTCATTTCTGTTTTGAACCAGGGTTTGTTGAGACTGCATCAATTCTTCCTCCAATCTCCTGATGGTATCATTCTTCTCAAGGAGTTGAGATATTTCCTCTAATATCAGGGTGTCTGTCTTCACCTCAGCATCAATTACTTCTGTAGCTGTCATATTTTCTTGTGTTTCTAAAGGAATTGCTTTCTCATTATGAGCTATTGTTTCTTCTACTACTATTTCTTCAGGGTCTGTCTGTATCCCTATAGAATTTGTACTGACTGCTTCTTTAGGAAGAGGGTTTCTTCCTTGCACTCTGGCCCTTTTGTTCTTCTTTCTTCCGTGGGCCTTGTCTCCCTGTTCTAGCTATTTTCTCAATTCCTTAATGATTTCCTTGAGTTTAACCACCTTCTTCTTTAATACTTCATCCTTCTTAGCCCTTTTCTTCAACAATTTGTTTTCTTTTTTTAACTTTCTAATTTTCTTATGGCTCTTGGTTGATTTTTGTTTATGAGAGGTCTCAAGGTCTTCTTCATTCTGGCCAACAGATGGTTGTTCCTCTGTTCCTTCCAAATGTTCTGTCTGTCCAAGAGGGCTTCTTGTTTCAAAATGAGGTTCTTCCTGTGCTCTATCCTTAGGAAAAGACATTTCAATATTAGGGAAATCTTCAACTGGTTCTGAAGAGGAGGCTTGTTCTGGGCATTTTTCTAGATTATTTGTGCCTCTGTCAATTGAGGTTCCCAAGCTTCCCAAAACCTGGGCTATTTGTACCTCATAGCTCTTCATAAATTGTTCTGTCAGATGCTCTAATGTCGGTTGGGTGTCTTCCCGATCATTCCTTTGTGAGGTCTTTTCTACTTGCCCAATTTCTTGAGCATTCTCGCGTGGAGATTGTTCTACAGAATTCAGAAGTTCTTCAGGCTGTTTTGTTGTACCCTAAATTTAGGGTACAACTGCCCCTTCCTTGTTTGAATGATGGTTGTCGGGGCAGTTGTTGCTCTCTTCTTCTTTTTCGTTAATGCTTGTGTTTTCGAGGTCTAGGCCTCTGTGGTTTGGGAAGGGTCTGCCTCAGCTTCGGTTTGAGGAGATGGGATTTCTCTTTGGGCAGTAGTCTCCTTTGCCTGTCTTTCTTCAATTTTCTATGGTGGTTCTTCATGTCATAATTCAGGCTGCTCCATTTGTGGAGGTCTATTGGCCTCAATCAGGTTATCCCAGGTCAATTGAGTTTGACTCAATGCTTTATTGGTTATCAGTTTAACTAATCTATGGTGACTGATAACAGTAACAGGGTCCTTGGATTTTTGTGTTCTTAAGGCAACCTCATGTAATATGGAAAACAGAAAGAAAGGTAGATTAAGTACTAACCGTTGTTTTAAATCTGTCATCAATTTGAGGTGGCGAGGTCGAATTACGTCATATCGTCCATCACAAGTGATGTACTGCTGAATTACCCTTGCAAGTTCCTTCCATGGTTCTCTGAGGGTACCGGGATTGAGTCCCTTTCCCTTCTTATCCAATTCTTCCCCAAGGTTTGTGAAAGTTTCCACAGCTTCCCTCAGTGCTGTGTATCTTCCTGTCCACTGAATGCCTGTGTTAGGGAGGCCTATGACCTCTTCTAAGATTTTAGGGGTGACTGAGATTTGTATGCCTCGCACCATAGAATTTCCTCCCTACAGATTCTGAAAGAATTCAAGCGTGACATTCATGTCATATCCTTGCAGACGGTTGAAGTACTCCGTCCACCCCAGCTGGTGCAGGATGTCTCTTGCTTGCCTTGTAATCTTTAGTAAAGTTGGCTCCCTACACACACCTCTGCCACCCATTTTGTGAGAAAATGTGGACGACTATCATTCCCAGTAGCAGACTTGGTTAGACCAGCTTGGAGGAAGAAATTATCGAAAATAGAAAATATCAGAGACAACAATTGTTTGCAAATGTGGGTATTTATTACAATCATTACTATCTTTATCGAGAAGCGCATCGAGCATCCACTCCCCTCATTAATAGAAAGGTCGACCTTGACCGTCAGCGTGGGGGAAAGTAACGAGTGTAGGTATTGATGGTGGGAAGTAATGATTGTACTGCCGCCGCCAATGGGGATCAATGATTGATTTTCAAACAACATATTTTAACGGTAATTATTAAAAGTTAATCCTATTTTGTGGAATTGAAATATACCTATACTCAAAAGAATGCTTTAAGGATACATATACTGAATAAATTAAATCTATTCATTTAAATAATATCCCACATATCATAATGTTGTTACTTTTCCATTTCATTGAATACAACTGAAATGATAGCCTTGTTATTGAGTGAAGGAAATCTAGAGATACACAGAAACTTAGCGTTTAAGGTAAACTTCCATACCACAGGCAGAGCCACTGTTACCAATAGGCATCCATAGCCTTGACAGGGTTGCCTTTTAACCCTCAGATGAGCCTGTATCCTTGATACTTATTTGAATTGTCTTTTCCAAAAAGACCATTATCCTAGTTTGGTAGCCAAATGGTGATAATGTCGCTCACTAGATTATAACTTAGGTGAAAAAGCCGATTCGTGATGAGACCCCTTGTCCGTTGACTAGAAAATGTCAAAGTCCATTGCCCTGGTGTGGTAGCCATAGTGGGAATGTCACTTAGGTTATTATCATATGATCGTGGTAGGTTGGCTCGTGATGAGACCCCCTATTCTTTTTGAGAAAGAAGAATTTTTATTTTATTTTATATG
>ML790018.1:239574-258797 GCA_009831015.1 Picea engelmannii | reverse complement strand
AGGAACTCGAACCACTGACCCCTTTGAATACTACATATAGGTTTACATCATTAACAGTCATAGGGATGATGAAAATAACGTGTAACACTCATGTGCGCCTGTTTTTCCCACCCACACCCCCCTATGCATGGTTGTGTCTAGCACAACCACACATCATGCGCGGGATATGGAATTATACCCGCGCATATAAGAGCGGGTATCCTTCCTTCTCCTGCGCATTAGTGGGCCCACCCCTAAACCTACCCTAGTACGACCATCCGTATGATCCTTACCTAAAAAATAGAAAATATATACTATGCATGAGGATGGGACCACCAACCTAACTCTCACAACTCCTGGATCGGTCGACTCGAGCTCCCATAATATTCAAAACTCCTCCAAATACTCTCATCAATTCACTATAACAACGGTTACAAATGAGGTGGCATTGTGGGCCCATCAGCCATATATAGTCCCTTTTTCCAAACTTCCACACTTAGTTACAGGAGCCCAGAGTCTCTATTTCCCAATCCGTCTTCAGCCATAAGATCAGGGTCCCACCATATACACAGTCACATTCCCCAGGTCACCATCTTCCCTCGGCCCCAGGGGAGCATTTTTCTCACATCACGTTCAGGTATACATGCTCATGTTCAAAATTATCAAACAATTGTTATATGTTCTTTATCATCAGATATTGTTCAGGTTAGGTATTTAGTTTTAATGTGTGCAGGTACTTAGTCATCACAACCAGCGCAACCCCTTCAGGTATATGTTCGATATTGGCATGTAATCAGTCCCTCTGAATATCAATTGCATCTCGCAATCACACCCTCCGAAATTCACCTTTAGGGTCCCTACATCCAACTCTGCAGTATTATCACCTCTGTTGCATTTTGGTACTGTCACCCAATAACACTCTCCCCCACATGCGTTTTCCCATTCATAGTTCCCCTTAGTACTTTGACACTCATACTGCTTTCACCCCCTAGGGATAGGAGTCCCGATAGTCTTACGCATTTCTAAGAATAAGCCACATACTTCTTCTCATCATTTTTCTAGATTTCCCAATGGACTCCCAGGTTATCTCATCTCGGTTCTATTTGACTGCACCTCTGCAGTATCATTAACCCTCCATTTCATCCACAATTAGTTTTCCCATTTGCATATTTTCCTCCATTCATTTACCTCATATAGAAACCCACCCATCGGGCCCCCACCCTCCACCAGTTTTCCACGCAACTTGTGCCCTCACAGGCCAAGCCATCTCGCACCGAGGCACCTATTTCTATATCTTTTCACTCATCCCAAATTATTCTTTATTTATTTGGTAATTGTAAAAAGCCTTTGTTTCGAACATTTACTTAGCTTTTTGTTGTCACCCTTGACGACCTTTTTTTTTTTTTTCTGGAAACACAACCCATGTTGCCCTTGGTTGGGGCATCCACTCTCCTTTACTCATTCTGACATCGTTCATAAACCCTGAGTATCCCATAGTCCATGTACCCCTCATCTCTAAGTTTGTCCACTTTGTCACGCCTATGGCACAATTTAACCCCATGTCTAGTCATCCCCCTGACACTAGATATAGTTTTACGGTTGTTGCTAATCATCCTTCCAACATACCCCCAACCAAGGGCAGTCTCAAGTCTCACCACATCATGAATTCTTCCATGTTCCCTATCAGTTCCTGATCTTATCTCCGTGGATTTGATGAAGCCCTTTGCTTCTTGGAGTCATGTCTCTCTTTCTGTCATCATCAACACAGTTTCCAGAAGGGCGACAATATCTTGACTCTCATTACCTTTACAATGAGGAGTTTCGGATGACCCAGAGAGAACCATCATTGCTCTCTGATTCCATTGATCCCCATAACATTTGACTTCAACAAAATATCATGTTACCGTGGGTCTTACTATGCGACTATTGCAGTTATTTTATACCAGCCAAAGACCTCTGAATTTGTTAGTCCATCGATGCCTACGAGTCATCGACACTTCTTACATGCATCCTTGCCTCTTTTCAGAGTATGTTCACCATCAGAATTGTCATCTTCCGTTATCAACCGACCTTGAAGGGTGCTACAGTTATCTACATCAACATACAACTTCAATTACTGTCTTACACTTTGCGTTGCATGACACGAGCATGGGGCATGCTTGCCTCATTTGTATACATATTTTATTTTTTCTTCCTAGAGAAAGATTTGGGTCCCACAGTTTCCCCTCTCCCTCCGACGGATCAGTCTTGCAGTTCCTATCAACACTCTTCCTTACAATGGCACTCTCAGTAGAAGAAACATTGATGTATTTCGGCTATACGTATGCTCTTAACCTCACACATCAGGGGGCATCTGTTATCACTGAAATTTCGTACGCAACATTGCATGCAAATGGTTACAAAAACAAAACAATGCCAAACAACTATTATTTCACCTGCAACACCAAAATGCATTTCCAAAAGGAAAAAAAATATACAATTGGGAAAAAATTGACATGCGCTAACTCACTAAAGGAAGCGCGTGCACAGTGTGCGGGCCAAAGAAGCCCGTAGAGTGCACAATGCACCATATGTGCCACTATGTACAAGAAAATCCATGCACGCCTTTGAACGACGCATTTATGGTTCTTGTTGGCCCCTCAACCACTTATGGATCATCTCTCAACTTGATTTGACCTTCAGATATGAACTAAATCCGAATGGGGGGCTGGTCAAGGACCAAAGGGTGCCCTAAAGGTCCCCTTGTTCACACCAAGAACCAGTTGAATATTTCCTTGAAGAAATGAAATAAATGGAGGCCATGGGTGCACTAAGAAATTAAGATTTTCATAGTATTGTTATGCTGCCTCAATCCTCCCTTGAGAATCCTCTTTTCTCCTTGGAGCATTCTAGCAACATTCCAATAGGCCATTCCACTCACCTCTTAAGGGAATAGGCATTGATTTCTTCATCATTTGCTTTCTTTTTTACCATTGTAAGAAGAGCTCTCCATTAGAGAGCTCAATAGCCCTTCCAAGGAGGAAGAGGGAACTCATAAGTCCTCATTTCTCTACGGTGTTTTTCCAACTAATATAGTTATCCATTGGTGGCATAATCTTGGTCATTCGTTGATTGTTTATGGTTATAAAAGTTTCTTATGCATTCTAGTTTTATTTCCTTAGTTGTTTTAGTTTATTTCATGTGTTTGGTTTGTTTAACCCATGCACTAACCTCTGTCTTGTCTAGGAGGCTCAACTAGGCATGCAAGTGCCCTTGTTTTTCTCACCCAAGTGACGAAACATGCACAACAACACCCTTAAGCATTCCAATTGGTAGAACTCTATGTTGGTTTGCTAGCTTCAATTGGACAGGTGAATAGCCTAGTGTGGGCTCTCCCATACATTGCCATGTATTATTGGGTAACATATTTACCTCGATGCCTAAATCCAGTATGATAACCCCATGTTAGCATTCACTTCGAATTCCTTGGTTTTCCTCCTTCTTGTATGGAGGTGATTGAAAGTTTTATGCTCTAACTTCCCCTCTACCTTTGTGTTACATATTTTTAAGTTATTTTTGAAAATTTAATTAGATGATTGATCATTCAGTAGCTTAACACATGTTTGCAGAAAAGTCTTTATGGTACTTACTTGCTCTTCAACTTGTGTTTCATTGGTGTGGTCCATTGGGAAGGGAATTTCGTACCTTGGTACGTTCTGAGTGTGTTGCGCGGTTGATGTAGATGCAACATATTGCTTTAGGAACTCCTGTCTTGCCTCCTTGAATATTTATTTTTCTTTCCCTGCATCGAACTATTTATGTGGTTCAATATTCTTCTTCACCCATTGGTGTTGTGCTGGATCCTGTCGTACTGCATTAGATCCTATCTTAGCTCCTCCACGCGTAACTATTTTGATATTTCTTCCATCATCCCTCGGCTTTGTGGAAATACACTGAACATTCTGATTGTTCTGATTTCTCTTTTCTTGAATATTCCCCAATAATGTTGGGCAGTCCTTCGTATCATGATCTACTGTGCGACAATACATGCATGTCGCAGGTGGAAGTGGACATTCCCTTGCATAGTGTCCTGGTTGTTGGCAGTTATGGCACACTACTGGTCCTCTCTCTCTTCCAAATCTTCCTCTACCTTGTCCTCCACCTTTGTATCCTCCTTGGTCTCCTTGCGGTGTATTGTACTAAGGTACCTGATTATACTACACAAGGTTATACTGTGGCTGCACGTTATTATACGGAGGTTGCGCAATGTTTTACTGCTGCTGTGCATTATTGTATGGAGGTAGTACTTGGTTAAACTGAGGTGTAAATTTCCTCGTCATCATTTCGTCCTACACCCTATAGGTGTCTGATGTTATTTCTCGCATCAAGTCCATTGTCCTACAATATTTGTCATCATGACCCACTGATTTGAAAAAGTTGTGATATGAACTCTTGGGTACTGTCTGATACTTCTGCATCATTGGAAAATGATATGGATCATGTCCCTGTGTTTTATAGATCTCACACCATGGTCCTCCTGTTGGTATGGGGTTTGGTAGGCTTGTTGGCATGTCCTGTGTGAAAGTTGGGCACTCATTCTTGTGATGTCCTTCTGTCCTGCATGTGGCACACCAAATAACTTCTCTTTTTTATTTTCTCTTATTCTAGTTTAGTTGAAATGTGAGGTTCTTCAAATCCTCCTTCAACTCTTTTATTACTGGATCTGTCTTCTGATATTGGTTCTCTTCTAGTTTTAAGGTTGTCTACAAAGCTTCTGACTGAGTTTGAAACTTCTATTGCCTCAAAGGGTATTTCAGATGTGTTAGTAGTGAATTCACAAAGAGATGTCCATGCTGCATCTCAGTCATGACATATTTCAATTTACCCTTCAACCGTTTGAACCTCTAATCAATATCCCAAACAAACTTTCCTGGTTTCTTCATGATTTCAATCATCTCATTCACGTATTTATCCTCTGAGCTAGGCTTCTGAAATTCATTTATCAATAGCTTCTTGACATCTGCAATCATCCTTGTTGTTCCTGGTGGAATATTTGAAGCTAAGCTCATGTACCAATCCAGTGTGCGGTCTCTTAGCGTGATATCTAATTGTGCAAGTTTTGTATCCTCATCTATGATATGCTTTGCTTCCCAAATCTTCTCACAGATAAACAAGTGCTTTTCAGGATCCTCTGATGCTTCTCCCTTGAATTTGGGTAACTTGATGGTGGGATCATGTCCTGCCATTTTGAACGGTGATGAACTATGAACTCCACGCAGTGTAGATATTTGACTACTACTTATTGAACTAGCTCCTCCAGTTTCAAATCATTTATTTGATGTACTTCCTACTATCTTTCTTCCACTAAAATTCGGTTGTCTAAATGGTGGTGTTATTTCTGGTGTATTGGTCGCACATTGGTTTATGGGTTCCACACTGACACTGACATGGATGGGAGTGTTTCCTTCTGTTCATGCCCTTGGAACTCTTGTCTTTATTTCATATGTTATGTGCAATATTTCCTCAATTTGATCCACAGCCCGAAGATCCTCTACCTCTTCTTCATCACTTGCCAAGCCCTCTCTATATGCTATGGCTCTCTTCTAATTATTCATCTTATATTGGTAGGGTACTCCACTGCGCATTTTTCTAGTTGTTTCCATGATCTGATCTTCCTCCATCATGATTGGGTCCAAGGCCTCCTCCTTCTTTCCTTTATCCATCTCTTCCTCCATTTCTCAAGCTCTTGTCAGTGCTTCCCCAGTTCCCCCATGCACACAGGGAAGTTTAGCTGTCTACTTCCATAATCATTACACCTTTGTTATATAGTAATATCTTGATTGAAGTATAGAGCGATCTGATATACCTACCTATAGGTCCTTTTAGGAACTCTTGCTTTGTTGTGGTGCAAGACTTCGCAGTATCTACTACAAATTCTGTGATAAACCCTGCAGAAATACTGTCTAGCCAGAAATCTATTGCACGCGTGAATTTGTTGTAATTGCGCGATATCCACGTGATTCCACTTGATCTGTCTGATTCAATTTTTAGGGTTATTGAATTTCAACCTCAATATACACTGTTGCAATACATGCAAAAAATCACAGAAAAACACCTCATGCAGGTCACTAAACACGTACTTGTCCAGATATTTGCATGGTGTTTTTTAAGGTTTCTATTATGCTTCTGCAAAAACTCAAGCTCCTTTGTTTTCAACCATCTTTCTATCTCCACCTTCGTTGGATTCCACGGTTTGAACAACACCTTCTATACCTCCATTTTATGTGTGATTCTTTCATGGATCCCACTCACTCAATCCCATGCATTTCCAGCCAACAACAAAACCATTTGTTGGTTATTACTCTCCTGTTTCTGCTTTTGGGCTGGCCTAGGTTTAGATCTAAACAAACTTCCAACAAATCCCTCTAAAACTATTGGCCCTCCTGGAAAACCAGAAGGCAACAAAACGCACAAAGTGTACTACGCAGTCTCACCTGAGATAGTTCTATGGGTGACCTCAACGCTCAAGTGCTTGTAGTCCGGGAATGAGTGGGGATCTAGGATTGTATTTTGTTATCCTCATTCATTTAGTATATCATCCATTTATATTAAATACTCCATCGTTCTTTATTAATGCATGTAAGTCAACATATATAACTACTTCATCAAGACATTCATCTAGAATTTAACCATTGACAACAAAGACATAACCAATAAGAATTTCACATAACACATGATCTAGCGTGGTTCACCCCCTCCTAGGCTACGTCCACAAAGATTTGGCTGATTGGGCTCTTTTATTACAGTTCTGTAATATATGGCATCATGTGCATTACAAATCCATTTATACGATCACAAAACAAACTCTACGACCTTTGGGAGGCTAACTAGATCACACCAGGCTCCTCAACTTGCGATCTAACCCTCAAGGTCTAGTTACTTTTCTCTCCCACAACTCAACAACTTACAAAAAGGTATCAGATCTTGCAATTCTTCTCCTAGCTAAGAAAAACAATCTTCTCTAATATGCTAGCCCCCTAACCTAGACCTCCTAGGTCCTTATTTATACTTATTATTGGCTTATCAACCATTACAATATCTTACAAAAACCATAACTCTAATGTGGTTAGGTTTTCCTGCATGCATGCCTCACATAGCTACTTTTCCTCTTTTTCTGGTGCCACTTTTCCTTTATTTTTGGCATGCTCCCATGTTTTACGGTGATGCTTTGATTCCTTCAAAACTTCTTCCATTTCTCCCAAAATTTTCCTATGCCAACAATAGGGTTACTAAAGGCCCAAGGTAGAGATTGTATATATGTAGTGGTCGTCCGTTTGACCAAATTTTCTCACTTCTTTTCCATATCCTCTTAACACAAGGAAACATAGGTGGAAAAGTTGTTCTTTAGAGATATATTCAGACTCCATGGGTTACCAAGGTTTATTGTCAGTGACAGGGACAATGGGTTTCTTAGTGCATTTTGGTAGGAACTGTTCAGATTGGCTAGCATAGAGTTGAATCCTAGCACTAGTTACCACCCTCAGAAAGATGGCCAGATTGATATTGTGAACAAATTGCTTGAGTTACATCTATGTAACTATTTTTTCAGGCATTGGAAGGCATGGATGAAGTGGTTGCACATGGGAGAACATTACTACAACACCACTCATCACATGTTCATATGCATGACACCATTTCGAGCATTGTATGGGTACGATGCTCCATCCTTTGTTGAATTGGATTTTGGGTATAACAAGGTTCCCAACCCAAGGATTGGATCCAAGATATCCAGGACATACTCAGGGATCTCAAGGACAATCTACAGACGACCCAGAATCAAAAGAATCTATATGCAGAGAGGCACAGGTTCAAGCACACTTTTGACGTTGGAGACTTGGTTTTCTTGAGGCTACAACCATACATAAAATATTCACTAAAGAAGAGCAATGCAAAGAATCTTAAACATCATTTTTATGGACCCTACAGGGTGGTTCAGAGAGTTGGTGAGGTGGCTTATGAGCTAGAATTATCATAGGGAAGCAAGATTCATAATGTGTTTCACGTCTCATGTCTCAAAAAGGCATTGTGGAAACATGTCACTACTTCGACGGAGCTACCTCCATTGGATGAGGAGGGACAACTAGTACTGGTTCCTTAGGAGGTATTGGAGGTTTGAGAGAGGAGATTGCGTAACAAGGTGATTTAGGAATACCTCATTAGATGGCGAGACTTACCAGCAAAGGATGCCATGTGGGAAAGTGATCAGATATTGCGACATCCAAATTCGCAGTTGCTTGAGGAAAAACAATCTCAGGAAGGGAGGACTGCAATGTCCCTTTCTAAATGATTCCTCTAGGGATTGAAGAAATAGCCTAAGTAATTCTCGTAGGCAATAGTTAGAGTACAAAAAGGGAATTGATTATTTACTTAATGTCATGGGTGCGAGAATTAAATTAATTTTAAAAGGGGACATTGAGTAAGTGGTTAAAAAAGGTGCCTAAGTGAATTTGAGAATATGAAATGTCACTTAAACTTATTAAAGGGTAAAAAGGTCACAAAAAGGTGAATGAAAGAATAAAAGGGAAAAATAGGGCTCCCTCTCTGATTTTGGACTTGACATTTTCTAATTTTTTTTCGAGAGAGCTCTTTGTGGATTTGTGAACTCTTGGGACAAAAACCCTAGGAGAGATTTTTGAGATTGGTTTCGGTGGTGAGACTATCCACCCTTGTTGGTCATTGGGAAGAGATCATCTAGATTTCTTCATTGTGCTTCAGTGTGGTTAAGTTCCCATCAATTAGCAATTGGTCTTTTGTGTGAAGAGGTGGATTTATGTTTGAGAAGGAAGAGTTTTTCCTATTAAGGGCGATTTTTCGTGATTGGATGAGATTATTCACTAAGGGGTTGAGTTTCCCCATGAAGTTGGGTCGTATTTCCCCTTGTGGCCTGAATTCTTACCTTGTGGGGTGAGTTTATCAATTGGGGTTTAAGATCTTTGCTTGTTGGTCGTTTTCCCTTGTGTTGGGTGTAGTTTTGGGATGAGATGTTGAGTTATTTGATGATTGGTGGAGCTTCCATTCAAGTTGGGAAGATTTCCCTTGTTGCTGACAACATTCTCTTCTTGTGGGTCGAGTATTAACAGTGGGGGTCGGTTTCTTTTCTTTATCGGCCAACATTTGCTTGCTGGTGCTTTTCATATATTGGATGGGGAACACTCCTTCTTATCGATGTGTTTTCTTACCTAGTGGACACACCTCTCACTTGTTGGGTGCATTAATTGGCTGTTGGGCGCATTATTTAAGACATAGAATGAAGGAACTATTGTGTAGGGGTGAGTTATAGTGCCAAACCTTGCCTTATCAATTGTTGTAGCGAATTTCCTATGGACAAATTTGTTGCAAAGGAAAGAGGTCTATTTTCTCCTACATAAAATGCCAATTCGACTCGTGGGTGTATTTTCTAGGTTGCAATCTCTTTAACAACCAATCAGAAGCTTATTTTTCTCAGATATTATAGAGGCAACTTACAATAACTATATCAGGTTCCTTATATTTGTTGCTACATTAGTTTGCCGATGTTTCTTTTAAAGTTTATTAATTATCTTAATATTGAATGAAACGAACACTTGGAGTTCCTGTAATGGTGTTTCTAGAGTCATTTACAACAAAATTTAGAGGCACATATAAACTGTTGAAAATGTGTTGGCTGCAAACTATTTGATAAAATTACATATTGTTAAAACAAGGAAATTTCCAAGAAAAAAAAAATGTTGGAACACTACACTGAAGGCCCTTATCCTTTACATCAATTTTAAATATTTGAAAATCTAGCCGAGGGAAATCTTACCTCAATTCCCTTCAACATTTATGCATCACAAAAACTCTAAATGCATACCTGCATGGTTGTTATTGCATTAACTGATGCTACTTTACCAACTGACATTGTTTTGGAAGCTTGCAGGCTCCCTTCATTGACTTTTTTATCAGCATCTTATCATCCTCATACATTTTCACATGGATGGATATCATATGTAGAAACATCATTAACATCTTCAACCATGCTATAAAAATTTCATGGATACACAATCCATCATTAGTCTTATTCAACATCACACCATTGTTAATTCATGCATATATATCACATATATATCAACAAACTACTCTCAGTCTACAAGCATGACACAAGCATGTTCATGCATGTCCATATGCATAAACACACATCAATATGCACTAAGCATTAAATTTTTTCATTCCCACTTCATGCACATGCATTCTATCATTCTTATATGCATTATTCATCACTTCCATTATGCACTCCAATGCATAATTATTTCATCTTTATTTATTTATTTTATTGGTGTAGATGGTCATCCTTGAATTCTTGCAGACCCTTGCTGCTCTACACTATCATTCTGCTAATTTGTGCACCATTGATTCTTCTTCCTAAGCCTTCCAACCAAGTACAACTTGACTATTAAGCATTTCCATCTAGTATGCCTTATCTAAATTTTCCTAAGTATTTCAAATCGACCAAGAGAAGTCATTGATGGCTGATGGGTCGGTGGTCGGAGGTCGACCTAATTTGGTGAAGTATTTCGAATCAAGCAAAATAATTTGTCGATGGCCGATGTGTCGATGGTTCAACATTATCATCCACATGTCATGCCACATCAACATCCACCTGTCATGCCACATCAGCATAAGCATCAACACTAACTATTTTCATGCCCACTTCATGCACATGCATTCTATCATTCTTATATGCATTATTCATCACTTCCATTATGCACTCCAATGCATAATTATTTCATATTTATTTATTTATTTTGTTGGTGTAGCTGGTTTTCCTTGAATTCTTGCAGAACCTTGCTGCTCTACACTATCATTCTTCTCATTTGTGCACCATTGATTCTTCTTCCTAAGCACCTTCCAACCAAGTACAATTTGACTATTAAGAATTTCCATCCAGTATGCCTTATTGGAAACTCCCCCCACTCAAGAAAACATGCCCCAACTTTACCCTGCTAGAATTCATCCCACGCATTGGAATGATGTAATTTTTGTCATTCCACCTTCTAATGCTGCAATATTTTCTAACTTGCTTAACCCTTTAGCAACGTAGAAATTTTCTTGTGAAGCCATGTTCATCTTCTCAAGACTAAACTACTTCCAATGGAATGTTATATTTTTCCATTGATACTCAGAAGTGAAATTGAACTTTCATTTTTCCATCCTTCCTTTCACCTATACCAATATTTCACTACACACTTTGATAACATAAGTGGATTTCTTGCTTTGGGTACTTTTAGATGCAAGTAGATAAGCCATAGATTAACCATTCCTCCTTCTTGTATTCCTATGCTTTCACATAGAGATGAATCATCCACTCTATGAGTCACACCACACCTCATGATACCCTTTCTTTTCCTGCCCCCCAACAAATATTCCATCTTCACCCCATCTCTACCTTCAAGGCTATGGATTCCTCCTTAAATCCTTATGCATGCAAATGGAATTCTTCACCCACTAGCTTCATGTTCATGTGAGAATCTATATTGATTTTACTTTGCAATCCATTTATAATATATTGCATTTGAATACTAATCTTTCTCTCCTCTTCGTGAGTCCTTTATCAACCTTTCAATACCTACTCTGCAACGCTGCACTTCCCTCTACAGCTCTTCGTTGCCTCAGCCAACTGCACAAGCTTTGAACTACTTCCTCATCTAATGGACATTGATATTACTTTGAAACAAACCCACTAAACCTTCATTTATGTATGTTGAATTTTCAATAAGCAAGGTTTAAGCATGGAGTTCATTCCTTTCTAGCATTTAACTTAAACCATAAACAATTATGTTGCAACAACCAAGATCACAAGAAGAAACACCATGCACAAGAACACAAGAAGTATCATGGGAAAGCCTTCTCAACAAGGGAAGAAAACCCATCCAAATCCTTTACTATATTCTTCAAGAGAAATACCTTCACCACCAAGAAAACCTAGCACACAAGAGGGTGCTTTCAAACCCTAGAAGACTAGTGCTCAGGAGAGGTGCACACTTTTCCCAAGAAGATGTACTTGCTGAAATCTACAAATCACACAAAAGATATGATTACTCAATGGGGAATTTACCTTTACTTATATTAGACTTGACCTATGAACATAAGTGTCTATTGGCACAACAGGGCCAACCTATCTATCTCAAACCAAATTAATTATCTTTTACATTAATTATCAATCACATTAAGGTGGGGCCAACCTGTACCCTTTACATTACAATTAGGGTTAGACGTAGGTTTGACTCTTGAACAATATAACAAGGGATCTCATACACCCACTAGTGCCCAACCACTAGGGGCACATCCACAGGGATGTCAATATCTCTGGCCCACTACATTACATAGAAGAACCACTCTCACTAGTGCTCAACCACTAGGATCACGTTCATCTGTGCTCTTCCATAGGCACATCCACTCAACAGATTTTCTTTCCCACTGCATTACACAAGAGAGTCATTTGGAATTTGTCATCAAATCTCTGCTCAGAGGAGGATAATACATCATTTTCATCTCTGTCTCATGATGATGCAACTAACTCTTTGGGAATTCACATGTTCACCTTGTGCTCAACCACAAGCACGTCCAACTCTGCATATCTCCTTTCTCACTGTGTTTCACAAGAGTATCATCTGGATTTCTTCTCAAATCTCTATAAGGAGGAGGCCATCTCTACATTCCAACTCTGTCTCATATAGGAACCACACACCCCTCTCAGGGGCTCTCTCACAGGTTTGTGTCCTAGAGAATGTCTCACTTAGCTACAATCATCAACACTCCCTCTCAGCTAGGGAGGCATTCTCCACCAGGCCAAGTCTCTCACGTAAATAATCAAAGTTTATCTTAGTAAGTGGTTTGGTGAAGATATCTGCGATCTTTTCATGAGTAGGAAGATACTGCATGTGTACTGTCTTCCTCTGCACCATGTCTCTGATATAGTGATACTTTATTTCATTGTGTTTCGATCTGTCATGAAACACAGGGTTCTCAAAGAACTTTACACAGCTCTGGTTGTCACAATGAATAGTAGTAGGATCCATCTCAAGATTGAACAAGTCAGTCAGAAGTTTGTGAAGCCACACTGCTTCGTGGACTTCTACACTCAATGCAATGTACTATGCCCCTACGGTGCTCAATGGCACAGAGTTTTGTTTTCTGCTACACCATGAAACCATGGTAGACCCTAAAGCGAAGCAACAATTGAAGGTTCTTTTTCTATCAACTATGCTTCCTACCCAATCTGCATCGACATATCCTTGTAGGCTCAAGTCTATACTGGAGGCATATCTTAGGACATAAACAACTGTGCCTTTTAAGTATCTCAATACATGTTTTGCAGCTATCCAGTGTGTCTGTCTCGGTTGGTTCATAAACTAGCTAAGCACATTCACTGCATAGAAAATGTATGGTCTGGTGTTAACCAGATACATCAGTGATCCAATCAACTGTCGGTATAAGTGTGGATTTACTTCTTCTGAATCAATATCACTCATCTTGTTCAAATCCATTACCATTGGAGTGGGCATGGATTTGCATTCTTTCATGTCGAAATTTTTCAGTATCTCCATAGTACATTTTCCTTGACTCAGGAAAATCTCATCTGTCCTCTGCCATACTTCTATTCCCAAGAAGTAGTGCATCAAGCCCAAGTCCTTCATTTCAAATTTAGCAATCAATGCTTGTTTGCACTCAATAATGAGTCTCTTTGAACCAGTGAGAAAAAGATCATCCACATATAGGACCAAAATCAGAGACTCATTGCCATCAATGTGATAATATAAGTTTGGATCAACAACACTTTTGTTGAATCCCAAGCTCATCAGAAATCCATCCATTTTATCGTACCAAGCACGTGGTGCTTGTTTTAGACCATATAGGGCTTTCTTTAACCTGCATACATGAGATCTTTCGTTGTGTACAATGAATCCTTCTGGCTGCTCGATATAAACTTATTCCTCAATTTCACGATTGAGAAAAGCTCTCTTTACATCCATATGATGTAGCTTACATCCCATGGAAGAATCTAATGCAATGATAGAACAGATGGAGGTGTATCAAGATACTGGAGCAAATGTCTCGTCATAGTCAACTCCCTCTACTTGAGAGAACCCTCTGGACACAAATCTTGGTTTGTATTTTTCTATGCTTCCATCAGCTGCATGCTTGATTTTATAAATCCATTTGGAAGTTACTACAGACTTTCCCTCTAGTCTTGGAACATCATCCCATACATCATTTTTCAATATAGATTGGTATTCTTCAGTCATGGCATCTTTCCATACTTGTTCACCTGAAGCTTCTCCATGAAAAGATGGCTCTGAGTCAATAATGTGGGTCATGGATAAAAGGTAGCTTGAGAATCTCTTTGGTCTCTTGCTCTCTCTAGTTGTTCCTTGTGGGGATTTATGCCCTTCTGCTTCTTGTAGAGTTTGTTGGGCCTAAGCAGGCCTTTTATGTCCAACTGTAATATCTCTGGGTATGTTGCTTAGAGCAACTGGATCAGCTAGAACAACTGGATCAACTGGAGCTATTGGATCAACTGGAATAATGTCTTTCTCCCTCTAAACTGATAAAGGGGGAGAAGGCATTGTCTCACTATCAATTTCCATCTGATCTTCTCTGGATTTCTAAAAGGCTACTTCTTCTTCAAAAGTAACATCTCTGCTTACTTCAATTTGTCTTTGACCAGGAATGTAGATTCGATATGCTTTTGAGGATTCACTGTATCCTACAAATGTGCCCTTTCTTCCTGTAGGTTCTAGCTTGGATCTCTTTTATTTGGGTACATGAAAATATACTGGACATCCAAATATTCCAAAGTGTCCAATCTCAGGCTTCACTCCGATGAAGGTTTTTTCTGGAGTAATGTTCTTCAGGATCTGATGAGGACTTCTATTTTGAACATATACTGCTTTCATACATGCTTCTGCCCATAGAGTCATAGGTAGACTCTGATCATGTATCATTGCTTTGGTTGCCTCAATGATAGTTTTGTTTTTCCTTTCAACAACCCCATTTTGTTGAGGGTTGTAAGGAACTATGAACTCCCTCTTGATCCCTGCTTCAATACAAATACTGCTGAATTCTTTTGAGATGCATTCTCCTTTATTATCTGATCTTAATATTTTGATTCTTCTTCCGGTCTGGTTCTCAGCCTAAGCTTTGAATTCTTGAAATTTTGCAAGGACTCCATCCTTGTTATTCATAAAGTAAATCCAAGTTTTTTGGGAGTGATCGTCTATGAAGAGTACATAGTATAAGTACCCATTCAGAGATGCAACAATCATTGGCCCACATATGTATGAATGTATCAAGTACAATATTTCCTTGGATCTATTGTCACTGCTTGAGAAGGATCCTTTAACAGTTTTTTCCAAGGGAACAACCTTTGCAAACACCTTTATGCTAAATCTGTATTTCTGGTAGACCTATTACCATTTTCCCTAGAGTTGGAAGAGATCTATAATGAATGTGAGAAAGTCTTCTATGTCATAACTCACTCAAGCTGATAGTGTCATGTAACAAGGCTTGGACTGGTTTGATGGTTAATCTATACAAGCTGTTTTCAGAGACACCAATTACCTTGACATAACTTATATGAGAGTCTTTGTGACATTCAAGAACTCTTCCTTCTAAGAAGGTAATATTGGTGCCTTTGTATTCCAAGGCAGAAATAGAGGCAAGGTTCCTCTTCACTCTGGGTACATATATTACTTCCTTTAATTGAAGCTGCATATCTAAATCTAGTTGGAAGGTAGAAGTTCGAACTCCTCTCACGTTATATCTGGCATCATCTCTAAGAACAACATGTAGATGTGTCTCTTTCTCAACGAAACGTATTAGATGATCTCTAATACCGGTCATGTGCTTGGAGGCACCACTATCAATTAACCAAGTATTATCATTGGTAGGGACCATACCTGAGAGTGCCGAGATGTTGATGTCTTCATTTCTTTAAGGTCTTGTCTTCCTAGAACTGAGTTTGCTTGAACCATCAAGCTTGCCTCCCATCATGTTTTTGCTCATTTTTGGATTTTTCACAAACCCTTGTCAACTAGGCTAGAAAACCTAATGGTTAGGATAGGCTATCACTTTTAGGTTTTGTTTGGATTTTGACTACCAAAAATAATCCTTTGAAGGATATGATAGCCATGGTAAGCTGAATAGCTCATTCAAGGAGTTGCAGAAACACAATTATGAAATTTTCTGTAGAAATTAGCGAAACCCTAGGGCCAAAAGTCAAAATGATTGGAATTGCAGTTTGAGACTTGTTGGAGGTGTGATGAAGGAGGCTGTACACACCTATGCCATTTTTAGCCCCAACATCCAAGTGCCAAGTGCTGAAATTACTCATAAGAGTAGGCCGTACAAATTTTCTGGGAACCCTAGGAGGGCCGTACGGTTTCTGCAAAAGAGAGAGAGGATGACTGGAAGTTGTTTGTGCAATGGGTTCTTCAAGACCTATGCTCTGATTCCATGTCATTTTTTCAATAAGAAATGTTTAATCATGAAGTTCATTCCTTTCAAGCATTTAACTTAAACCATAAACAATTATGTTGCAACAACCAAGATCACAAGAAGAAATACAATGCACAAGAACACAAGAAGTATCCTGGGAAACCCTTCTGAACAAGGGAAGAAAACCCAGCCAAATCCTTTACTATATTCTTCAAGAGAAATACCTTCACCACCAAGAAAACCTAGCACACAAGAGGGTAATTTCAAACCCTAGAAGACTAGCACCCAAGATAGGTGAGCACATTTCCCAACAAGATGTACTTGTTGAAATTTCCAAACTCACACAAAATATATGATTCCTCAATGAGGAATTTACATTTACTTATATTAGACTTGACCTGTCAACATAAGTGTCTATTGGCACAACATGGCCGACCTCTCTATCTTATAATATAATTAATATTAACCAGATTAATTATCTTTTACATTAATTATCAATCACATTAAGGTGGGGCCAACCTGTACCCTTTACATTACAATTAGGGTTACATGAAGGTCTGACTCTTGAACAATATAGCAAGGGATCTCATACACCCACTAGTGATCATCCACTAGGGGCACATCCATAGGGATGTCCATATCTATGCCTCACTACATTACATAGAAGAACCACTCTCACTAGTGCTCAACCACTAGGATCACGTTCACCTGTGCTCGTCCACAGACACATCCACTCAACAGATATTATTTCCCACTGCATTACATAAAAGAGTCATCTGGAGTTAATCATTAACTCTCTACTCAGAAGAGGATAATACATCATCTTCATCTCTGTCTCATGACGATGCACCCAACTCTTTGGGAATTCACACGTTCACCTTGTGCTCAACCACAGGGACGTCCAACTCTGCAAATCTCCTTTCTCACTGTGTTACACAGGAGAATCATCCAGAATTCTTCTCAACTCTCTATAAGGAGGAGGCCATCACTACATTCTATTTTTGTCTGAGATAGGAACCACACTCCCATCTTAGGGGCTCTCTCTCAGGTTGACTCAATCAGTCCATGTCCTGGAGAATGTCTCACACAGCTGTAATCATCAACACTCCCTCTTAGGTAGGGAGGCATTCTCCATCAGGACAAGTCTCATACAAAAGTACTTTGAACTTTGTCTTGACTGTAGTCACAAACACTCCCTCTCAACTAAGGAGGTATCCTTAACCAAGCTAATTTGGTGAAGATGTCTTGCAATAAAGGCATAATGTCCTAGGTGAAAAACCCAGGACATCCCTCAAAGAACCATGTTAGGGCCATCCAAAACAAAGAAAAGTATGAGACAAGGTAAACCAATGTTCATAAGAGATATTAGTCCTTAGATCATGCAAAGTAAGTTGTTACTTAAGATATAACCCATGTAAACAATTCACCTCAGTATCCCCTTCAAGCATCACACCAACCCAAGACCCAATGTGAGTTGGAAAGTTTAAATATAGGAATTCCTCATCCAACCCTATTAGGTGTGCCAACCAAGAGAGGAAATAAAATACCCAAATAGAGGGATAGGTCACGAGGGAAGTAGGAAATAAATAAACCCTTCAAGAGTAAGTGTGATAGTGTTATGAATTAGGTCTTACTTCATGGCTTATGCTATTATTAAATCCATTTCTATGAGTGCCTTTGTAGAGGGAACACTGACTGCTTGAGATACCCTTTCCTCGATACTTTTTGCATTTCGAACCCCTTAATTTGCTTTTAATACCCAATTGTTATTTGCAAGTCCCCTTTATAGGTTTCAAGTTTTATTCCTTCATTTTCTTACTAGGTCTATGGTCCTTTATAATTGTGCATTCATTCACATCAGGACATGGGCGATTACCATTAGAGGGGGTAGAGCTCAAGCTGGCTTGAGGATTTTATGGTGGCCTTTAACATTTAACAATATAGAGCAACTGCATCAACCTCTGGGCCTTCAACCCCTTATTCTCATGAGAGAATGGACCATGACCCATTACCGAAGTTTGGTACACTATTAAAGGCTAAAGGATGGAAAGTGTTAAGTATGGCGGGGAACAAAAAGTTACCCTTGTGAGGGCCCACCAGTAGTACCCCTTTTCGTGGGAGGTGAAAACATAGGACCATGGCATAGAAGATGACTACCAAGGTGAAACAAGGCAACTAACACAATTTCCCAAGTTAGTGATCCATTATCCAACTTCAACTAAGGATCCTCATCCACATGCCCAACAAATTAAGCAAAACACTTTGCATGAAAGAAGGACTAACATACCTCATGGTGACATTGGCTTACCATCTCCCATACACTGGGTTGCTTGGATATGATGAGCCTTAGTTGAACTGTAGCTATAAGGAAAATGAGGATTGTTGGGCTGCCATCTATGGACATGTTCATCATCATCATGATCAGGATCATTGTCTCCATTGCGGACCACAAGACATGATGTCCTCGAGTTACCCCTAGGCATGGGGAGGGTAACAATACACATAAATGACATTTTAGAAGGAAAACCATGTCTATGTTAACTCTAATAGAATATTAAATGATGCAAGCAACAAAATCCAAAATTATCTTTTATAGATGAGGCTATACATTCAAAATCAACCTTTATACATGAGGCTATAGGTGCTGAAAATGAAATAAAACATGACCTAAAGACAACTGCAATTACATATCCTAATACATGTCATACTTGTTGATTTTTCTATGATCAAGGTTAAGCATGAAGTTCATT
>ML790018.1:214393-236995 GCA_009831015.1 Picea engelmannii | reverse complement strand
AGGTTAAAATCCTTAATTACAGAATAACACAGTATTCAAAAAAATCTAAGCATATCTAACCATTTAACTCATAGCATCAACAGGTCTAGCATTCGTTCATGTTATTGAGAACTAAGCTAATACATCAGATGCATCTAACGTACATAAAGATTCAACAATAAGCATAAATCACATCAATAGAACAAAGCAATTACAACACATGATGTACATGGTTCACCCTAGTGTGGGGCTACATCCACCAACTCTTCTTCTTCTTTATTATCTTCTTCCAATCTTCTTACATGCACAGAGCCACAAAACCAGTTCCGCATAGGACAGGAGATCTATGCACACCTCACCAGATCCTCCTTCCCCGAGTTAGGTCACAACACAAAGTATTCTTACATAGTCTGCACACAATCTTTTTACAATCACTTGCACTTAACTCTGCAAGTATTAACACATAGTATGCACAAAGGCTCTAGATCCACACTAAGCTGATTCTACTAGGTCTATCTTTTCTTACATCACCTAGATATCTATTTATACATTACAAATGAGGCCTAAACATGGGTAAACCCATGGGACGACATCCCATACCTGTTACATAAACCCTAATACCCAAAAATCCCACAAAAGGGGGGAGAGATCCCGCGATCTCTGCTTCGCCTGAGTGCTCCATCTTCGACCAGCCTGTCAAAGTCCCAAAAATGGTCAAACATGACCAAGGTTCTCCAAAACTTGGTCGAGGGCCAAAAGGCCCGCAACACTCACCTGTGAATCATCCTGAGTCACTCTGATTTGGGCAACTCTGCTTCGAAGGCCTCAAGCTTGGCTCGAGCTACCTCAACTTGCTGCTTTGCTAGAGTCTCCTATTTGGCGAACTCCTGGATGACTTTCTCTGTGACCAGTCCTTCCAAGTGCTGTTCCACCAAGGTAACTAATTGTTCTAGCTGTGCTCCTTGTATCTCTATCTCCTCAAAAAGTGTGTAGGGTTCATCCTGTACCGACTGGAGTCTCTGGGTCACTTCCATGACTTTACTTTGGATGGCATGGACCTGCTCCTGAAATGCACGTTGTTCCTATGACCTTTTCATCTTCTCAACTGCTAAAAGTAGTTTCAACTGCACTTTCACCGTCGATTCTTGCTCCATTTATCTGTCGCAATTCGGGATGGTCCAGATCGACGTGCAGTCGATGGGGAGGCTTGCAATCCTCTTGTTGATGAGGCCTGTGCTCCTGCGGACATGACCTTCTCATCCATAAGGTCTATCAAAATCTCTTCGATGGATTTCTTTACTGCGCTAAGGTCGCTCGACATGCACGCTTGTGATCAAATGTCTCAGATAGGTGGACAAATACTCAAGGTAAACATAACAGGTGGCGAGGTCTCAATAAGCATTGTGCGAAATAAATTAGTTCTCTGTGGGCTCGGATAACCACAGTTTGCAAAAGTGTCCCTGATAAGACATTTGACGAGTTAAATAGGTAATGTTGTAACAGAGTCCTCCAATGGGCATGAATGCATCAATCAATACAATTCCATATGTTATGGTGCGGTCCCAATGGTCCAATGGCGAACGTTCCGACAATAACTGTGTTTCTAGCCATTCCGGAGCGTCGTTCTAACGGTTGGAAGACCTCCAATGGTCATATTGCTTTGTCATGGCGAAGTGCTAGTTGGTGTTTTTCTGCTATTCCGGCAAGGTTCAAGTTCTGCAAACCTTCCTTCTGCGAAGTCCTCTCTGGAACCTCCTGCAATTTTTCTAGCTTTGCTTTCTTCTTACTGATCTTTCTTTCTTTCTTCCCTATGATTGTCGTCTCTGGATTCCTCTTTCCATTCTTGTTTTTATCTGCTCTTAGTTTAGAAGCTTCATGTTGTTGAGGATATTTCACAAGGTTCGAAGGTAATACTTTTTCTTTTACTGATTCTGGAGTAGGTGCTCTACTGTCCTGCATGGATATTTTCTTTAAGCCTTCTTGTGTTCTTTCAACTTCGACATCTAAGTCTCTAGCCACCAGTTGCTTCGACTTGTCCTCTTGTTCTTCTATTAAGCGCGCTATTCTCTTAGCCATGAAATTGCTTAATTCTTGTTTTTTCTGTTCTATAGCTTCCTCTTCTTCTCTCCTTCGGATCCGATCTCTCTCAATCCAAGTCCTTCCTAACAAAAGTGCAAAAGGGGCACTGTTCTCAACAAACTTAATGACCCCAAATCCTTCTTCTGTCGATGTTCCATGATCACTCATAGGTACATGAGTAAGTCTTTCACATAGGGTTATCATCTTTCCTTTAAAAAATCCTATTCCTCCCAATGAAGGAATCATAGTAGGTTTTCCCAAAATTTCCCAAGTACTTTCTGGCATAATGTTCACGTGTGTTTCTGCATCCAATACACAGTCTATGTCAAATTATCCTATTCTTGTTTCTATGCACTCTTTCTCTTTTAATATCTCTGATAAACTGATGTCTCTATGATCATTCAATGTTTCTTTCATCTGCAATAATATAACCTCAGATTCTTTCTGGTTCTTTGGCACATTCTTAGTCTCTTGACCTTCCTCATGGTTTTCTTGTCTCATGTTCATCTTCTCGACTTTATAAATCATTCTAGGGAAATCTAAAACTTCATGATCAATGACTTTACAACAAAGACAAATAGGACCTCTACCAGGGAATTCCTTAGCAAGATGTCCTGGTCTTCTGCAATTATAACATAATGTCAATCCTCTCTCTCTTAAAAAATCCCCAACCTTTCCTGTACTGCGCACTGGGATCACAGTGATAGACCTGCAAAACATTCTTTCTAGGATCCTGCATCCACTTGTTAGTCCAAATATTCTTTCTATGCATAGGGATAACATATCTTTCACTATTTCTATCAGATCTATTCATATCATATATTCTTTCTTCTAGCCGTTCCCTAGTTTTCAGACTAGGACAAAATCTATCAAGCATACCTAGATCCATTCTTTTGAAACAAAAATTTCCACTTATATTACCTTTATCAGAGCACAAATATTTAAGATCTTACCTCTTTTATTCATATCAGATTTCTCTTCTTAACAGAGAGCTTCACAAGTCAAGTAGAATACTGTGCACTAGAGCAACATATCTACGCACACAGATTTCTATTTTCTTCAGTTCCAAACAATCTCAGTTTCAGGTCCTGACAACGGAACCATTTGTTGGCACATGGGAAGACCCAGGGTTCAATGCTTCAACAACGCACCAATAAAACCCTAACTACCTGCCCTTTCGACAACACCTGTAAAGAAGATGAAGTCTCACCTGAGGTAGAGGCAGGGGGGGTTATAGAACTCAAGTGTCTACAACCTATCTGGGACACATATCTATGTTCACAATACTTAACAGAGAACTTAACAGTTAACATTCATTAGATTTTACCCTTATTCACTTCGCAGGTTAAAATCCCTAATTATAGAACATCACAATATTCAACAAAATCTAAGCATATCTAACCATTTAGCACATAGCATCAACAGGTCTAGCATTCGTTCATGTTATTGAGCACTAAGCTACTACATCAGATGCATCTATCATACATAAAGATTCATCACTAAGCATAAATCACATCAATATCACAAAGAAATTACAACACATGATGTACGTGATTCACCCCAGTATGGGGCTATGTCCACCAACTCTTCTTCTTCTTTATTATCTTCTTCCAATCTTCTTACATGCACAGATCCACAAAACCAGCTCTGCATAGGACATGAGATCTGCTTGCACCTCGCCAGATCCTCCTTCCTCGAGTTAGGTCACATCACAAAGCCTTCTTACACAGTTTGCACACAAGCTTCTTACAATCACTTGCACTTATCTCTGCAAGTCTTAACACACAATATGCACAAAGCCTCTATATCCACACTAAGCTGATTCTACTAGGTCTATCCTTTCTTACATCACCTAGATATCTATTTATACAATACAAATGGGGCCTAAACATGGGTAAATCCATGGGCCGACATCCCATACCCGTTACATAAACCGTAATCCCCCAAAAACCCGCAAAAGGGGGCGAGATCCCGTGATCTCCGCTTCGCCTGGGCACTCCATCTTTGACCAGCCTGTTGAAGTCCCAAAAATGGCCAAACACGATAAAGGTTCTCCAAAACTTGGTCAAGGGCCAACACCAATATTCAATGCACATAAAATTTTTATAATGTGCACCAATATTCAATGCACACAATTTTTTATGTTGCGCACCAATATTCATGGCACACAAATTTTTATACCGTGCACAAATATTCAGTGCACAGAACTTTTTTATACCGCTCACAAATATCCATTGCGCGCTTTCAGTTCTACACCACGCAGCGCCAATGTTGAGCACGCACACTACGCACCATTACGACCATCGTGAAATTTCATGACTTGCCTTCTAAGACAAATTAGTCGCTTGGAAGTCGAAATGACCCCTCCATAACAAGGATTTTGAGTGCAATTTTGAATTGATTTTGCTTAGAAATTTGAGAATTTTACCCAGATTTTACCCTCTTCTCAAAATTTGACACAAATGAAATGTTGAGATGACGAATTTACCAACTTCATGTTGATCTATACCCCATACAAGTCCGATTTTGAACCAAAATATTTGATACCATCCTGTAATGTCCCCGAGCTTAACCGAATAACATTACTTGTGGAAAATACACATAAATTCAATATTTTTTAGTTAACTAAATTCTTGTAGCTTATCAACTACGAATTATACATATATTTAACTATCATCTAATATCATTTAATTAAATGCATTTGTGACATTCCAAATGATCATGAATATCGTGTCCTCACTAAGACAAACCACTCACACAACATCCCCTCTATTGTGTGCGGTAACTATTCACAGTGCGCACGTAATTGACTTTGTACCACGCACGACAACTATTCTCAACGCACATGAAATTCGAGCACTGCGTTGGAATCTGTAATGTACCTCGTTGGAAATCTCTTGACAAGCAAAAGATAAGGGTTCTTGTCATTGCAAAAACAACCTTGCCTACTAAATACAAATTAAAATATACCCCATTCATATAAAATAAACCAAGGGGCAACGAGCCCATAAAAATTACAACAAATAATATGTTGATTTTCCCATGCATGTAACAACATATGTAAAAATGCGAATACATTCAGTAAGCACACAAAAAACATACACATTCAAATATTCATTTACACTGTGGAATAATCATAATAAAAACAACAAAACACTTATCTGTTTATAAATTTAACCAACTAGTTGCATACAAAGGATGAACCTCCCAGCCATAGGTGTTTCTGTTCCAAATCTCAACAACATGTCACACCTATGACGAGGCTATGAGTCCACAAGGAGATCCGGTCCTTTGGCTATCTAATCTCCACACACAGTATCCCCAAACCCAATCTCTACTCCTACAACAGTTCCAATCCACCATCTCTCTCTTCCCCACAACCTGCACAATCAAAGGAATGTACCCCTTTTACTGCTCATAATCCCTCGGTCTGTACCATTAATTTATCAGGTCTTTTAATGCACTAGTTTTTCCAAGAATCTCTTAGCTATGACTTAAGGAACTCTCAACTGTTTCAGGAGTGCTCACAATAACCTTCACAAGGCTCTTAAGCCATTTCCTCAAAAAGAAAACACACTATAGAATTACAACCTATTTTGAAGGCACACACGCCTCTCTCTCAACATAATACACAACCAAATACATGGATACCTTCAATAATAACATGGTTGGTACTGTTCCTAGCACTCTGCTTCCCTCCAGCTGCCCCAAAAAATGCATGTCAAAACTGTCTACTTCTTTGCATACAAATTTCTTTCTCTTTCCCTTGCTTGCTTGATTTACACTCTTCCCAAAGATAATTTTACTTCAACCCCATGCTCCCAATAACTATGAGATGTGACTCCTCACACCCACCCTCTTACATGAGTTTAATGATTGGATTTGGGAACACTCAATAGAAAAAATATAAGGTTATACATAATGATAATAATTTAGGAATGTGGGTTGGATTAATACCCATAAATAACTCCTCCTTGGACCCCTGTCTCTTATGGAATCATATCCCCCAATTGTTTTCATCCCTCTCGTATCACAACCAGTGATTAATACTCTTATTAATCATTTAAATGTACATAATATACAATTTGTCCCATGGCCATATTAATCAATACTTGCTCTTTTCCCCAAACATACTGACTCACCAACCTAAATGGAAATTATACAATTACATTATAGTTTGCAGGGATTACAACTAGGAATGTTACAATGTCTGATTAGAGATATGGAGGGATTTTGTGCTAGAATCTCAATATTATTGGGGTTTAATGTACCTACTAGATGCCTAGTACCCTCCAAATGAGGCATAGGGCCATAGATCATGATGCTAGAAGTTAGGGAGATGTCTACAATTGTACTTGCACTCCCCCAAAGTTGTAATGTGTACTTTTTATACCTACTAAAGTCACACCATGATGAGAAACTCTTATATTAGTTACAATAGAGGGCGCATGCTATGACGATTTGAATCATCGAGAGTATTGAAGGATGATATTGAGGTCGATCATATTTTTGGTTGAGGCTGTGTAAGGGAGGAAGTAAATCCCTATGATTTACTTGATTTGATGCATGATTTGATGTTCTTGTTACATATGAGGAATTCACAAATTGTAATCAAGATCATGTGGTAATATAAGGGAAATATGTTTGTTTAGTAGTTCACATGTCAGATTTACCTATGGTGGCCACATAAGTAACTCCCTTAACTACACAATAATACTAATATATTTAGGTGCATATTTCGTGATGATTGTGCATAACAAATTGTGCCTTGAATAAGAAACACGTGTGTGTGTATGTGTTCCCTCACATCTACATACATACATGCGAGGACATACATACATACATACATACATACATATAAGCATTGTAATAGGTGCACATTAAAAGAAGATTAATGATAATATAAAAAAAGAACTAGTTGCATGAGAATGACATGTGGAAGTGTGCATGGCAATAAAATAATACTCTATTTTTAATTTTGTGCCTAAATTTGGAGATATATGGAGGATGTAGGAGCATTGAAGGGATCCCGTTTTCTTGAGATACTTTCACCTTGAGTCTAAGAAGACTTCTACTCATATGGATATACTAGACTTGGAGTCTTGAGGGGAGGTGCTAAGTGTTAGTTGGTTTATATTTATTGATTGAGAGCTTGGGGGATCACAATATTTGATTCAGGGGTTGGTTGGGAAGAGATTTTGTCCCCCAATATTTTTTCCCATGTCTATTGTTGTTTTCTAGTTGTTGTCGGTGGAATATGGTTTATGTCTATCTTCTACTTATGTAAGTAAAATATCAACTTTCTACATCCAAGTATTTCTTCTAGTTTTTCTTGATTCCTAGAACATGAAGTTATTTAAATTACTTGTAGACTTAATAATTTTGATGATGGTTGTTGCCATATTATATGGTAAGTTGGTAGTTAGTATTGATGTATTGTATTTCTAAAAATATATATGTTTTATATTGTTGGTCATTGTGTAACTTTGTAATTAAATATGCTTTGATTATACTTTTATGTATTTTTGCTATTTTGGTGGGAACTACACATGGTATTAGAGCCCAAGATCTAACACTTAGGGCCTATGGGACGTTCCCTAAATAAGGATTCTATGAAACCCCAAATATAATTTTAAAATAAAAGGAAGAGTCCAAGATACAATTTTTGATTAAGATCGCTCGAAAAATCCACAATGGTCATTTTGAATAGCCAACGTTTCAGATCTCCAATAAGATCCATTACCAAGACAAAAGCATTGACTATTCAAATTTTGTCTTGATGATGGATCTGATTGTAGATCATAAATGTTGACTATTCAAAATGACCATTGTGGATTTTCTGAGTGATCATAATAATTACTACCACCACATAAATATTAAAACCCTAATGCAATTTTTTTTCTCAAATATGAATTTAAAATTAAGAGGGAAACTTAGAAAATCAAACTAAAATAGAAACAAGTAATGTTGTAGGTAAAAATGGGTGTTGAGATTTGAACCCACATATGCCAAGAGCCTTACTCAGGTAACACACATGAACACAATTTTGAAAAAAAGTGTGTGTGTGGATTTAGAATAAATCTAAAAGAAAGGAAAATACCTATTATTATTTCAAACTTTTTTTCATTATGATTCTAGATTTGCTGTTATCATGTTAGATATAAACAATTTTAATGTCTTCCTTCTTTGGTAAGATGAATTATAACATTAAATTATTGTGATGAAAACCTTATCATCTTTGGTCATCTAATCTAGAGTGACTATGAATACAATTTTCCAATTGGGTCATTATTGTTGGTGCAAGTTATAAAGATATGAATAAAACATTTTATTAGTTGATGAAAAATTCACAACCATGCTCTTAGTTGAATATTACTACTATAGAGGGCGTGATCATTGCTACATTTTGGAAGTGGTTCACATGCAAAAGTAGTCAAGTTCTTTGAAAGAAGTCAAAATTATTTTTGGTGAATTAGATCAACCATAACAACACATGTCACTTTTCCCACACAAAGTTTATACAATTTTTTTTTATGCCAATACCATATTAGTCAAGTTTGGAAACAATATTATACCAGTTCTTTCTTATATTCCAAAATCTTTGAGATATCGTTGGAACTTCCTCAAATTGCCCCTCTTCAATTTCTCTATTAGTCAAACTAGTAGAAGCATTTCATGATGCTTAAGAGAGACTCTATTGTTTGTGAGATATTCCACTAAACTAGTAGCCATAATAGCCCTTGAGATACCATATCAATATCTCAAACTTATTGACTGATAAGATTTGAGACATAAACTATGATACATTAAGTTTTGGCATTTAAAGTGATCTTACTCTTAGCCCCAATGGCTTGGATCAAAGGAACATCAAATTAGATGAGTGCACCTTGCATAATTGGACTATGCCATACATAATCACCAGGTGATTCCACTTTCATATAAAACTCATCCTTTTTATCACTACCAATAAAGAGAATTCTTGCAAATTTATTACCAATTTCAAATCCTTTGGCTTCATGTAATAACATATTTTTCTTGGCTCAATTCTCATGTTAGGTCAAATAAATGGTTATTTAGGTTATAAATGGCTAAGATTTGATGAGGGCCATTTGAGAAGAGTACATTTTTTTGATTGCAATTTGTTATATACAAGTGCCAAGAAGTCAATTTGTCTCTAATATACCTACTTCAAATGAGCATTGTGATGTGTTTTTTCTAGTTGGAACAACTGGTTGCAGGTTTCATTGAAGTTAGAAACTATTTCAATGCATACTTACATGATGAAAGTTAGTTAAAGGTCAGCATGTCAGGGATCGATGTACTCGATCAACTATATCTTACTAATTTTATTTATCAACTCAAGACATACTATTTTCTTCATAATATTTTGGCCTCATGCACCTTGTTTAAAGCTGATGCCAAGTAAAAAATGTTCCTTTAACTCCATTAACATATGATCCGTAAATGAGAGGCTTATAGTCTCATCATTTCACCAATACAAAAATATTTGTAACAAATATGATGATGGGTGCTTGAATTAGCATGCTTTTAGCACCTGTCTAATACCTTTTTTCTTACCATTTTCCATTGATCACTTCCTTTTTTATACTTTCCTTATCCAGTTTGCCTTACTTATCACTAAGGTATGAATCCTTCCCCATATGCCATTATTACGATATTATTGCATATTTATTAAAGGAATTTGTTACTTTCATGTACTAATACTGCTACATAGGAGTAATACAACAACTGCAACTTCTCATCGTGGCTGCAATAAATCTCTACTGCAATTCCAAGCACAATCCAACTATTGCAACTCCAATTGTACTCTTCATGCTGTGACTCTAACTAATTGTTATGACTCTAAACACGTTTTCAGTTGTTGCAATTCCAAACATGTTCTCTATTGCTGTGACTCTGAGAACACTGTTGCTGCGATTCCAAATTTAAATCCGCCAACACAACAATCAATGTTGCAACTGACAATTAGGAAATAGTCTTCATATAGGAAAGCGACAAGAGGCAAATAAAGGACCAAAAGAAGAATCGATTTTTCCACCAAGTTAGCACATGTAGATAGTTTCTAAAATTTAACAAAATCATTGTAATCGGATAAACAACCAAATTATCATGGTTTTACATCCATTCCTTTGTATAATTTTAGACATTAATCATATTGTATAGGAGCCTCATCTTCCCTAGAGCTAAAGGGGAGAGAGAACTCTGGTGATAAGCATTCGACTGCTATTGTATTTTCATACTTCTACAATATAATTTCCATTCCCACTCTTATTCGTGTGTTGACGTGTTGGTGATCATGTGTTTTTGGTTTCATAGCTCAATACCTTCCCTAAGGGGGTAGGCCCCCCTCCTCATTCAAGTAATGCCTATATATCAACGTAGGATTTAATCTTTCAATTTTGTTCATTTGCTTTAGTAATCGTTTCATTTCTTAGTCAGCTACAATTCCAACGTCGTAGAAATAGTGCTTGCAATTCATGTGTGGTTGATATTCAATTCCTTAATATAAGCTGCAATTCAACATTATTTTGATTTCTATGAGTTCATGACCATAGATGTTGTTACATCTCTAGATACTGCAATTTGCCTCGATTTAAATTCCATTGTGTTGGAATTTACGTTGTTGCAACCTGCATTTCTGCAACTCACTTCATTATGATTTCTTTTGTGCTACAATTTCGTTGATGCAACTCACATTGATGCAAATCTGCTTGCAACTGCACTTTATTTTGTTTTCTTTCCGATTCATGATAACGTTAGCAGTTTGGGATTGATATTACATTGGATTGTTATCAAATGTGTGAACACGTAATTATTACAATAGAACATGAACTTCATTATACTTCAACAAGTAACCAATAGAACATAGTGTATATTTAATTTCTATAAGCGTGATTTCAATTTCCACAAGTGTGATTTCAATTTCTGCAAGTGTGATTCCAATTTTTGCAAGTGTTATTTCAACTCCGCAAGTGTGATTTTATTTCCGCAAGTGTGATATTTATTTTCCTATACTAGCATAATTTTGTGAGTTAATATAGTAACATGAACCCTTGATTTGTGACATCAAAAGTACTACAACTCTTTAGCTAAAACAACACTAATCTTTGCATATATGGTGCATGACAATTTGTAAGTAAGATACGACCTCAAATTGATAATTAAATGCACAAATCTTCATTTTCTCCCTAAGTTAATTAGGAAGTAATTGAAAAGTCCGTCATATGACCTTATCTTTTTATGGATGGAAAAAAATACTCGACCATCTAAGCCGCAAGTCAATTTAGCCCAAATACAAATGACGTCCACTACTTGGAAGTCGAGTCAGAGAAATGAGCCAGAAGGAATAAAAGTCAAGTTAGAAAAGAAGTTAGAGAAATACAAGTCAAGTCGAAGGCACAGTAAGTAAACCAAGTTGAGTCGACCGAATTCAGGCCGACCAAGGAAGCCAAACCTACTTAAAGAGAACCCAGTTTAAATGGGGTGGATTTTAGTTGACCATAATTGATTGTTGGTTGAATAAGAAGAGGAAGTTGATGCAATGGAAATCCCAGTCGGAATGGCTCGACTCATAATTAATATAAACATTTAAAAGGTGGATTTGGTGTCCAACCATGATGGGAAACTCCCTACAATTTGAATTTGGTGCCTAGCAATTGAGAAATAAATTTGTGGGAAAATTTGATAACCCACGGTGTGAAAAAAATAAAATGTTTGGGGGACGAATTCCAACTCGATGGTCGTCGATTTCCAACTCAAAATTCAATGCAAAACTATGGTAAAAGAGTTGTTAGTTTGGTTTAAAGACCCATGGGGACCATATTAACATAAAATGAGCTCAACCCAAATGACACTAAGTTATCGTTGTTAAAACATACACATACGACCATTAAATTACAGTGCACACCATTTACCATTGATAAACAAATACAACCACAAAAATCATCACACATAAACTTATAATTTACCCAAACAAGAAAACTGACATTCTTTTGGCTTCGGCCAGGCTCTTTATTATTCAACAATGAGAAAGTTACAGGCTCTCTGGTACATCTCCATTCTCCTTAGTGACATCTAGGAAGTCTCTCTACATCATTCATAGCCAAAGAACCCCTTTCTCATTGTGGGGATACATGATATAGAATGTTGATTTGATTGGGAGGATAGTTGAAAGGTCAGGCATCCCCAACAATTCAACTTCTCCCGAGTCTGCTTCTCCTTCTTTTGTTTGTTTGTTTGTCTTTTCTACCATGTGGAAAATGTTTTATGAACATCTCATTATTTATTTTGTACAATAATATACTGCCCAACTTTACATACATTACATACAAAATTGGACATCAATCATGATGGCATGGGGCCCTTCACGCCAACAAGTCGATCTCCTTCTCTGTCCATAGCCTTAAACTTTGTCCGTGATGATCATTCTAGAGCCTGTACCAATAGCTAATTGTTCTTGTTGGATCTGAGTTGAATCACACCTCCCCATTGGGAGGTTTTGGGTCCCCAAAAGATACCAAGGATAGATGAGGGAACTTGCTTACAATCTAGTTCCTCTCATACCAGTCCACTTTCCTTGCAGTCCATCCTTTAGGATCAATTTTCCACATTTCTTTTTCCATCTGTGAGTTGTCTACTCCTTGTGATGCAGAGATGTGTCTTCCTTCAACTCCTCAAGACCATGATATACAAGGTCTTCCATAGTGGGAAGAACTTGATGTTATTCCTCCTCATCCAACATGGAGGGTTTTAACAACTTCAAATTTTCCACTTTCACCATTGGGTTGATCTGCATATAAGGTGGAAGTTTCAGTCTGAATCCATTCTTGTTCACTTGTTCAATGATCTCAAATGGTCCATATCTAAGGGATTGAGTTTTTTTGATGCTCCTTATAGTCATTCCCTATAGAGATAAATCCACACCTAGTCTCCAACATGGAACTTATGATCCTCCCTGTGTTGATCATGTTTGGCTTTGTACAACTATTGGATCTTCTTGAGTTTCTCTTGAACCTTTAGATGTATATTCCTAATCTTGTCCACGAATGTGCTTTCCTTCTGCTCTTCTCCTTGTAGTCTCATTTCTTCCTTTTGTTGTCCATAAACAATATCCAATGGTGAAGGAGGTAAATAACCAAAACCAATCTCTAAAGGAGACTTACCGGTGGAAGAATCAAGGGATCTGTTATATGAATGTTGAATGTAGAATAGTTGTTCATCCCAAGTCTTTGGATGTCTATTGTTGTAACCTCTCAACAATTGTACCAATGTCCTGTTTACTACCTCAGTTTTTCCATCACTCCGAGGATGGAAGGAAATGGATTACTTCAAATTGGTATCCATTCTTTCACAAAGCGTTGTCTAATATCTGCCCAAGAACATGTTTTTGCGATCATATATGATGTAGTTTGGAAATCTGCATTGTACCCAGACATGGATGAAAAATAGTTCAATTACCTCTCATCCATATATTTTCTTCTTATAGGGAATGAACACACACATTTTACTAAATCAATCTGCCAAAACGAACAAGTAGTCATGGCCTCTACGAGTCATAAGAAAACCTCCAACAAAATCCATGTAGATGCTCTCCGAAGGCATGTTTGGTACTGAAATGGCATGTACAAACCAAGTTTCTGGTTGTGTAGCTTGCTAATGATTCAAAGAACATAACCTTTAACAAACTTTTCCACCTGATCTTGCATCTTTGGCCAATACACATACTGCTGCATATTTTCCACTATCTTTGTCATGTCAAAATTCCCGATAATCCTAGAAGTTTGTGCTTCTCTCATCAACTAGACTCTTTTGTCCGGGGGTATGCATAGCTTCTCCAGTTTGTAAAACAACCCATCTTAGAGGTGGTATTCATTTCCTTCCATGAAAATGACCACCCTCTCCTTTAACTGCTTGTAAAATCCTCTGAAATCTTCATGTCCCTCATAATCTTCACTCATAAGTTCATGAGTGAAAGACTCAAGCTGCATTTTCATTCCAATTAATGCAATATTCTTCAATGGTGGTTGAGAGAGCATGTCTTCCAGTTTATTCATGACTCCTTTATTATACTTAATTAATAAATGAAATTGTTGCAAAAAACCTAACCACTTGTAATGCCTCACTTGCTGCATCTTTCTTTGACTTTGTAGATATTGAAGGGTTTGATGATATGTGTGTATGATAATATATTTTCCCAAGAGTTAATGGTTCCACTTCTTCATTACTTGTACAATCTAAAATAAATCCTTATCATATGTGGGATAGTAAAGCACTACTCCATGAAAAAAATTTGAATGGTAGCACACTGGCCTTCCTCCTTGCATGAGTACTGCTCCTAATGCATATCCATTAGCATCGGTCTCTAGCTCAAAAGGTCGCTGCAAATTTGACATGGATGACACTGGAGCATTGCTTCAAGTCTTCAAACGATATTTGTTATGTCTTACCCCAATGCAATCTATTTCCTCTAGCGGTTACGACATGCAATGACGTCGCTATTGTGGAGAAATTTGCAATGAATTTCCTCAAAATACTAAGTTGCTCCCATAAAACTCTGAACCTCTGTCACATTGGTGGGAATACACCATTGGGTGATGGTTGGAATCTTATTTGGATATACTCTTAGTTTTCCTCCTCTAATAATGTGTCCAAGATATATCAAAGAGGTCTTTCCAAACTAACATTTTTGCAATTTGGCAATCAATTGGGTCTTCCTCAAGGTCTTTAATATCTATTTCACATGTGGGAGGTGCTCTTGTTAAGTGTTTCTAAATATTAGTATGTCATCTAGATATACTATTACAAAAGAGTCAATGAAGGGATGCAACACATCATTCATTAGTCTCATAAATGTTGTAGGTACAATGCATAATCCAAAAGGCATTACTAACCACTCGTACAAACCTTGTCTTGTTTTGAATGTTGTCTTCCACACATCTTCTACTTTCATCCTTACTTGGTGGTAACTTGATTTGAGGTCCAACTTAGTGAATAATTTGGCTTGTTGCAGTTGATCGAGAAAGTCATCGATCCTTGGCAAAGGATATCTATTCTTGATGGTGATCTTATTCAGGGCATGGTAGGTAATGCACATTCTCCAATTTCCATTTTTCTTTGGAATAATGATGGTGGGTGAACCGCATGGTGATGTACTGGGTTTGATGACTCCCTTCTCCAACAACTGCTGCAAATACTTCTTTACTTCATCTGCTTCAATGATGGACTACCTGCATAACCCAATGTTAGGCAGTGGTGACTTCGACAACAACTGAATCTCATGTTCAACCCCTCTCTTGGGTGGAAGTATTTGAGGCTCTTGAAACACTTCTTTGTAGGATTCAGTTAGTTGTTGTAGTCGTTGACGCTACTTTCCACTACATCCTTCCAAGGTTGCCTTCATCTCCAACTTGTTTCCTTCTTCTTGCTTCTTTTCTTCTCTCAGGAAAAACAAGACAAACTTCTTTGTATTACCCATGATCCTTCCTGCATGATGAGAATTGATCAAAGATAGATTAGCTTTGTCTTGGTGTGCATTTATGGCATAAGATTTTCCATACTTAACTAGTCTATACTAGTTTGATCTCCTTCTGAAAATGGAATCCCACATGCACAAATATGGACTTCCCAAAATGAATCCACATATGTCTAGAGGAGACACATTTGCAACTACTTCATCAACAATTTTTTGATTAATGGAAAAATTAAATGTGCACTGCTTACTAACTTTCAATTCCACATCTTTCCTTACCCAACCCATGAGGTATGGATGCAAATGATATTGAGTCTCTATCCCAAGCTTCTCAACCAATTTTGCAGAGATCAAGTTTGATTATGAACCTAGATCAAACAAATAATCCACCTTGCTTTTCTTCATGTGGAGTTAATGTAACAAAGTTCAGTCACCGCCTTCTCACCCTTGTGATTGCAACCAACCAATTCCACCTATTTATAAATATTTATGCAGTTAATCTTCCATTTTAGGTCCGATGTGATATACACCCATTCCTTAGTATCTAGAGATACCAATGCTTTCTTCTTCATTTTCTAAAAATATTTGGGGCACTTATCAAGGTGCAATTTCCAACAATTCTCCTCAATATGTCCATTTTTATCACATCCTGTACATTGTTGGGTGGAAGGTGCTTCTTCTTATGTTGTAGCCACAATATTCTTCTCATTCTACTTCTTCTAATTTTTCCTCTTTCTTTACTTCTCTTGTGGTTCTACTTGCTTGTGAGAACTTGTTTGTTTCTTCTGCTTGTCCCCCTCAAGGTATTGTTCTTGAATAATGGACTTATCAATTGTATTCGGTCCAAATAAAATCATTTGCCTACAAATACGAGGTAAAAATTCCCCCAAATACTTGACTAAAATGTCTGAACTTTTGAGAGATACTCCCATCTGAATTCCTCTCTTCATGAATTCTGTCGTGAAATCCTGCACTATTTGTCCTTGCCTCTGCCTGAAGTAATGCCATAATATTTTTTGTTTTTCCTCATCCTATTGGATAAAATTGAGATTTGATCATGTCCTTGAACAATTACCAATCAATCATTGGTGGCTCATTTCCTAGTGAGCTACTTACTGCATCACTCTCCCACCATGTCAAAGCACGACCTTCAAGCTTTAGGCAAGCAAAATAAATATTTTGTTTTCCCATTACTTCATGCATGTTGAGTATACTTCCATATGTTGTAGCCATTGGTTCATCCTGATATCATCCACTTCCATGACATAAGGCTTGATGTCCACCTTGGCATCTACATGAAAACGTACCTTTGTCTTGCTATAGCTGTACTCTCCGATCTCTAAATCAATGTTACACTCCGTCTCTGGCTTATTTTCTTCCTTCTTGGGACCTTCATGACAAGCCTCTGTTGATGGTGTTTCCTTGCTTGTTTCTTCCAACAACTATGACACCATTGATGTCAATATGACCAGACTATGCTCAAAATGATCCAACCTGAACCTGGGATCTTGTTCCTCTTCTCCTTCGTAATGTTCTCCTCACATTCTTGATGCTCTACTTATCTCTAGCCCTAGAAACAACTCTTGTCCACCTCTTTTTTAATAATTTTGGGTAGTTACCATATAGGTACCACTAAATGCATTTGAACTTCTCCTCTCATACCATCTGATCCGTAAACGAGAGGCTTATAGTCTCACCATTTCACCAACACAGAAATATTTGTAACAAATATGACCTTATATCTTTATTGATGGGAAAAAATACTCGACCAACCAAGCCACAAGTCAAGTTGGCCCAAATACAAATGACATCCACTACCCTGAAGTCAAGTAAGAGAAATGAGTAGGAAGGAATACAAGTCGAGTCAAAAAATAAGTCAGAGAAATACAAGTTGATTCAGAGGCATGGCAAGTCGACAAAGGAATCCAAACTGAATTAAAGAGACTTAATCGAAATGGGGTGGATTTTAGTCGATCAGAATTGATTGCCAATCGAATGAGAAGGGGAAGTCGATGAAATAGAAATCACAGTCAGAATGGGTCGACCCGTAATTAATACAAATAATTAAAAGGTGGATTTGGTGTCCAATCGTGATGTGAAAACTCCTACAAGTCAAAGTTGGTTCCTAGCAGTAGAGAAAGAAATACAAGGGTGAATTTGATAACCCATGGTGTAAAAAAAAAATGTTTGGGGGGCGAATTCGACAACCATCTCTGCAGAAAAATGTTTTGGAAGTCGAGTTTGGTAATCAACGACAAAGGAAAATGTTTTGAGGTGAAAATAGGCAGTGGGTGAAATTGAAAAAACATGTATATGGCTCATGAGTAGCTAATGAATTCCCAGATAACCCCAAATTTCAATATATATGTCATCTATGATTTATGGGCAAAGGAAAACGCCCAACAAAGTTGATATTTTGCCAATGACTCTAAAATCGAAATTAGAAACCCCAAGTAAATAACAACAACTCGTGAAGGATGGTCATCAATTTCCATCTCAAAATTCAAAGCACGACTATGGTCATAGAGTTTTTAGTCTGGTTTATTGACCCAGAGGGACCATATTAACATAAAATGAGCCCAACCCAAACATAATGAAGTTCTCGTCACTAAAACATACACATGCGACCATTAAATTACAATGCACGCCATTTACCATTCATAAACAAATACAATGACAAAAATCATCATACATAAACTCATAATTTAGCATGGAAACCCAAATGAGAAAACCAACATTCTTTTGGCTTCAACCATGCTCTTTATTATTTAGAAATGGGCAAGTCACATGCTCTCTAGTAAATATCTATGCTCCTAGTGACATCTGGGCAACCTCTCTACATCATTCACAACCAAAGAACCCCTTTCTCATTATGGGGATACATGATATATCATCGTAAGTCGACTGGGAGGATAACTGAAAGGTCAAGTGCTCCCAATGCTTCAACTTCTCTCGAGTTCACTTCTCCTTATTTTGTTTGTTTGTTTGTCTTTTCTCTGAAGTGGAAAAGGTTTTATGAATGTCTCATTATTTATTTAGATACATTACATACAAAATTGGACATCAATCATGATGGCATGGGGCCCTTCACGCCAACAAGTCGATCTCCTTCTCCGTCCATAGCCTTAAAATTTGTCCGTGCTAATCATCCTAGAGCCTATACCGAAAGCCAATTGTTCTTTTCAGATCCGTTTCATATCAACATAATAGACTCAATTTTATGATCTATAATGGGTTGCATCATTCTTCATGCAAAAGTGCATGTTTTCATTTTAGTTCAATCAACTACAGTGTATTATTAGGATTCCTAATTACTTGGGAACTTCCAAGTTTAGTCCTTTGCGTCATTGGCATGTACTAGCGTATACAGACCAAGTAAAAAATGTTTGTTTGTCCCACTAGCCTCCCTTTATTTAGCCAAAGTAGCATGCAATTATAATACTCAGTGCTCAAATTTCGTTTGGGCAATCATTCTAACCAACATATACAATTAAGTGGACTTTCCACTTCATCTCAAGGAAAATAGAATCAATTAAAAAGGTTATAATTTAAATTCAACACTAGCTAATGCCTTAGACTCCAAGGGAATCAAATAGTTCAATAGTTGTAGGATTATCTTGCTCTGACCTCCAAGATTTGTATTTAGTCTAATAATGTAGTATATTGTTTCAACCATATTTTAGTGCTTACCCTAGTCAAAATAATGGATGAAAAATGTTTAGTTTCAAATAAAATAAAGAAAATTTATACGCCCGTGATGCAGTTTTCAATAACTTTGTAGAAAATCTATCTTTTAACATCCACAATAATGGATGATAACTAGCAATGTTCGTATGAAATATCATTTGATCTATATACTATATCGACTTTGTAACTAGAGTTTATTTGAGAACAAAATCGTAGAAACATTGTGCAAATAGCCAATATTTTTTGTATAATAAAACACAATATAGAATTTGCAACATTTCATATATTGTCTTCAACTACAATAAGACTTGGAGAAACATTTCCACAATCGTGCTAAATTTTTCATGGAATGCTACAAAGAGAGGAAACTAGGGATGTACTTTCCTATGCTTGAATTTATAAATTTGTCTACATTTAGAGACATATGCCCATGTAGGATGTACTTGTCCACAAACACGTATAGGCATGTGTGGCCATAGTGTAGGGGCATCTAGTCATAGTAAGGGAAGACCGAGTTGTTTCATGCCATATTTAGCTAACAATTTGAGTGATGATTCCAAGGATTTATTTCCTGTGGAAAGGCACACTCCTGGGCTGCCATAATCAAGTTTGTTTTAATGCATTATTGACAACAGTGTGGGTGCACTTAGTGAAGGAGTTACATATCTATTCCATGCATGTATTGAGGGATCATTGTAGGAACAATTACATACTATTATGTGAACATTTTGTGAATATTCTTTCATGCAGCAGGGCATAGATATGATAATAATTATGATAGTATATTCAACAACAATGAGGGTGCATTATGAATAATAGTTGCACACCTATTTTTGACAGCATACAAGGAAATCTTTGTGGGGTGTTACACACATATTTCCCTCAAGTATGCCCACTTTGTATAAATCCCTATGCTGTAAATTTCATTGTGTTTCATGCCACTGTTTTTCATATCTATACAATTTATACCTTCTATCCAATAAATTATTTCTTGTATCATTTACGTGAGATGTTCAATTGGAATCCAATGTTTTTAGGGTTATACATACATACATACATGTGTGTGAGTGTGTGTGCATTTTATACACTGAGTCCCTTTCAAGGAATAAAGAAGTAATATTGTTCATCTTTTACACAGTAGATAATTAATATTATAAAAGGAGACTGCGTTAGTTTTGAGAAACTACTTGACGTTTCAATCCCATAGTAGGGATCATCCTCAGGAGTTTTAATAGCTCAAGTGAATGGTTTGTTTAATTTAAAATATTAATAATAAACCTATCCAAAGATGTCAGCCGACCATATAGTGATTAAGGTTATTTTTGTTAATTTTTAGCTTTTGAAGGACAAGTTTCCACGTTTTTCTTAGTTTTAGACCTTCATCTCTGTTCAAATTGTTCACATTTAATTTGATCTCCATAGCCTCACATATCTTTATTTTTCCATAGTGATCCATTCTTTCCTTAGGTATGCACAATGTTCACTTAATCTTATTTTAACTGATCTCCCGATTTCTCCAATGTACTATTTTCCACAAGAACAAGGTATTTAATATACACCTTTCTTTTTTTTTGGATCAATAATATTCTTGGAATGATCTAATAAATTCTTTATTGTGTTAGGGGGTGAGAACGAGGCCTTAATGTTTCTCTTCTTCAGAATTTTTGCAATCTTGTAAGTTGTCAAAATTTATGCTTTGACACCATAATTCTCATTGTCTTGCTATAATTTATGAATGCATATAATATGATAAGAAGGATTATGGAAATATAATTAATCATTCAATGTTATATATGTATATGTATTCGTGTAAATAGAACAAAAATCAACGAATAACATAAAAATCATTAAATTCAACATAATCAGAAATAAGCCATAGCACTTATCTTTATGGGAATAAACAACAACTGGCTACAAATGAATGACGTTCCACCCGATCATAGGCTCTATGTTTCCTATAATATTTCTACAATAGTGCCACCCCCAAGCTGAGGCTATGAGTCCACAAGGATGAAGTCTCCTATGGATAGCCCTAATCCTCTCACATAACCCAATTTCCAAGCTATCACCATCTGTTAACTTCTTACATCAATCCCAACTCACTATCTCTCTTTCCTCTTCATCCTGCACAACCCAAAGAAGGGGATACCCTTCTCTACCATGAACTCCCTTAGGCTATCCCATTTCCTTCTTAGGTTATAGCATAGACTAGCCAATAAATCTTGCTACTGGGAATTCAAGGGATTCTTAGCTGTAATTACTTTCACTAATTGACAATAGTTTCATGTTCACATGATGTAATTCTCACATAGTATTTCCCATTATATTACATGTCATAGTATGGAAGCCTCCAAGAAGAGTTATTGGAAAATCACCCTTGCATAACCAAAAGTCATAGAATACAGTTGCATGCTAAGAAATCACCACATGTCTTCCTAAGAAGCCCACGTATTTCACTTCACAACTCATTCCAAGGTTGAAATGACTTAAGATAATATGGGATAAGTGAATTAGGCTTAGAATAAAATAAAATAATTTCTCCTTTCCCCCCTTTGAGCCCTTTAATCCTCCATTCTTTCCTCTCTTGTGGAATGATAGTCCCTCGTATTTTTCATCCTTCTTTGTATACAACCTGTGATGTATATTTTTATTATCATTCCATGTATAATTTATATTTTACATCATTGTTTGGATTTAAGCCATTCATCATATACACATTTATACATTTCTAATTTGGGGGTCAAAACTGGGGTGTTACATTAAATTTTCCCAGAATAATCATGTTAAGCATGTTGATTGTTACTATCTATAAAATGAAAAGTTACAAATGTAAGGGTGAACCCCTGTTTATACCAAAAGACAAAGAAACACTCACTTAAATATTAAGTCATTATCAAAAGTAACAAGGCCACTTTATGAGACTATATAGATGTATAACTAGAAAAGTATTATAAAATTATAAGTCACATACAAATAGCTCATTTATGTAGAGTATAATGGATGCTAAAGATGTTGTGGTTAAGTGCACAACATTTGATGGGTATTTTGGTATGAATGATGAAAACATGAAGTTATTTGTTAATAACAACTAATTAAAGATCTCATTTCTCACTTTTGTGTAGTCACATCATATTGAATTTCCTAACGAGCTTTGGATACTATGGAAAAACCCTCTCGGAGAAACAAATGTAATGATAAAGATGTAATTTCTCTATATTTATCATGAGTTGAGAGATTGTTGAATTGCATAATCTATATGTTGAGGTTAAGTTTTAGGGTACCAAGATAGGGATCTTATATCTTTTCTTAAACCAACATGCCAAGGTCTTAACAAGCCCCGAATTAAGCCCCCCCCCTCTCTTCACCTC
>ML790018.1:195431-214388 GCA_009831015.1 Picea engelmannii | reverse complement strand
TTAATCCATTTTCCTCAATTACTTTGCTTATACATCTAATTATGATCATAATACAAACTATGAGTTTATTTTGGACTTTTTCTTGGACTTGATCACCTTTGAAGTGTATTTCGCTCATCAACATTTGGTCTAAATGGTTTGCATTTTTCCTGATCCTTAGGATGTTTAAAAAAAATTGAAAAGCTTGATACTTAAACAATTTTTCATTGAACTTGATGTGTTACAACTCTCTCTACATTCATTTTATTCAAGTGTTTTGAAAATTTTGAGTTTGGCTTAAAAAAACTAACTTTATAACATTTTGGCACTCTTTTTGAAATCAATTTTAAAGTTCACCTAAAGCACCTTTAGGAAAAGTTTCAAACTTATCCCAAAATGAGATGAAAAATATTGATTTTTAGGTCTCTTTTGAAATAAAAGATCTTCACATTTATGGTGAAATCTTGTTGTACGATCTCACTAGTATATACACAATCTATTAATATTCACCAAGTGTCCTTAAACACATAAATTTTTAATCAGAAAAAGATAAATTACATAATAGGTGAGATACATAGGGTATATATGATCCAAATTCTATGAGCATAACGAAATGAATACAAATTATTAAAATATGCTTAACACAAAATAACAGAGATACAATAAAATTGGTTTTCTATTCAATAAGGAAATAAGCTGAAACTGTAAAATGCAGCGGAAAACAAGCTTGCTGGAATGGTGACGACTTATCTTTGAGAAGAGATGTGACATATGTGCTCATTCACAAGAAGATGGTTACAATGAGGCTCCTAAGGCCTTTTGCAATAAACATGAATGTAAAAAACCCTAGACATCCAAAAACCTAACCCTAGGAGATGAAGCGCCAAAAGTCATGTGGGCCCCGTTTGGGTAAGTTAGTACATCAACTTCTCGGGGTCGTAAATTTTGCATACGATCTCCATTTTAGGCGCACGATAGCCCATTGGAAAGGTCTAACCAAGAAGAATTTTTTTTTATTAGCACCGGTTAGTGCCTCTAATAGTCACTTGGGCTCCAAATCCCCAAAAAACGTCATTTAGGGCCTCAAAACGACCCCAGAAGTCTGGAACCCGAAAAACTGCCAAGGTGGAAAAATGTTTTTCGAGCCAGTGGAATAGGTGGGTGGCCACCGATATCCACCTGGATCAATCTTCCCTCCTTAGGAGGAAATAGTATCCATTGCATTGAGTTCCCCCATCAAATGAGGAAATTTTTGCTGAATTTGGCCCCGGGTGAACCACTTGCCTTGGTGTAGGAGCTGCCCTACTTTGACGACTCGATAAAGCTGGATCCTTTGCTGTCGATTTCCCTTGATCTTTGTGTCCACAATATGATCATTGGATTCCTGTTGCATGTAGTCAGGGTTGAGCTATGTTGGTTTTAACTGCTATGCTATATCTGAGGTGTCCAATAATGGTGGGAAATATCGTCGAAGGAGAGCCACGTTGAAGACTGGATGCAAACCAAGGAAGGGGGGAATGTTGAGTTCAAAAGAATTGTGACCCACAACATTGGTGATGGTGTATGACCTATAAAAGAGTGGGCAAAGCTTCTTATGGGGGCCGTGTAAGGCATTCTTTCTGCAAATGCAACCAAACTTTGTCGCCCACATGAAACTTATGTGGCACCTAATGTTGATCATGGTGTTTCTTGTACTTGGCATTAGACTTCTCTAGAATATCCTGAACATGTTGGCGGATGTGTTGGATCCTCTCAATGAACCGAGTAGATTTTTCATCTTCTGGTGGAGCAGGGGACAAGTCAACTGAGGTGGTCTCCAGGGGTAGTGCAACATCCATGGGGCCCAATGGTTGGAATCCAAACCCCACCTGAAAGGGGTTGTGGCCAATTGAGCTATGGAGGGATCGGTTGTAGCTATGATGGACATAGGGAAGAATATCATCCCATGTGCGGGGGTGTTTTGAATTGTACAGGCGCGGGATATGTACAACCATCTGGTTGATGACCTCAGTTTGGACATTTGTCTGGGGGTGGAAGGCAGTGGATTTGGTGAGCTTGGTATCCAGCGGTGACCAGAGGCTTGACCAGAATGAGCTGAGGAACTAAATTTCAAAGTCTGAGACAATGGTTTGTGGGATCCCAAAATGTACCCATACTCGTTCTTGGCGGTGGCTTCTGCTGTGATGTTCTTCTTGCAGGCGACTAGAATCACCATCTTGGAAAAACGATCAACAACCACAAAACCACAGTCATTTCCCCTCTTGGTGGACAGGAGGCCCAACATGTAGTCCATTGAGATGGATTCCCATGGTCTATTAGGAGTAGGCATAGGGGTGTACAAGCCCTGTTTCTTAGTGGTTGGTTTGGCAATAGCATGGGGGGTGTAGGACCTGATATACTTGCTGACATCCTGTCGAAGTTTCAACCAATATAAATGTTTCTGCAACACTGCCAGAGTCTTTTCATTGTGAAAGTGTCTTGCCACCTGACTGTAGTGAGCTTCCACAATCATCTTCACGTGCTCGCTTGATGGAACACAAAGATGGCCCCATCGATACAATAGGCCATCCCGAAGATGGAAATTAGCGACCAATGAGTTGGCGCCCAACATTTGGTAGGTGGTGGAGAAGTCAGGGTATGTCTCATAGAGGTGGGGCCATTCAGAGGTCTTGTGGATGCAATATTATAGCACCATGGTGAGTGCCGCGACTGGAGGTCGACTGAGGAAGTCAAAAATTTGGTTGGTACTTCCTGTTTTATACTTGATGTTGAGGTGGAACTGTTGTAAGTATGTTGACCACTTCTGATGGAGATCATTCTACCATTTTCCTTAGGTCTGCATGAACTGTAGTGGCTTGTGATCAATGTGGATGAATGTCTCCTTCCCAAGAATGTAATGTCTCCACTGGTGGCAGGATTGTACAATGGAGTAAATTTCTTTGTCGTAAGTAGGGTACTTAAAGATATCATCTGATAGTGTCTCACAATGATATGCCACGAGGTGGCCGTGTTGAGTGAGAACGATGCCCACAACATAGTCTGAAGCATCTGTCTCGATCTCAAATGGATGTTGCAGGTCCGGTAATGAAAGTATCGAGGATGAGAAAAAAAAATTCTTCAAGTCATTGTTGTTGGGACATGCCTCACACAAATTTTTCCTTACCGCCATCCCTGGTTACTTGGCTGAGGGCCCATGCGATATGAGAGAATCCTAGCACGAACCTGCGATAGAAATTGGCGAGGCCCAAGAAGCTCTAAAGTTCAGTGAGTGTGGTTGGGTCGGCCTAGTCACAAATGACCTGGATCTTGGCTGGATCCACATGTACACCATGTTGATCAATGATGTAGCCTAAGTAATGGACCCTGTCCATGCCGAAGGAGCATTTTTCCAAGTTTGCATATAGTTTGTGCTACTGCAGGGTGTGCAAAATCTACTGAATATGCTACAAGTGTTCCACCCAAGTCTTCTTGTAGATATGGATGTCATCCAGATACACCACTAAAAATGTATTGGTGAAAGGTCATAGGATATCATCCATCATCATCATAAAAGTTGTTGGAGCATTTTTCAAACCAAAGGGCATGACCAACCATTCAAAAAGACCTTCTTTTGACTTGAAGGCAATCTTCCATACATCTGTCTATTCTATTGGGACCTGGTGGTATCCAGACTTCATATCAATCTTACTGAAGTATTTGGCCCCTGTGAGATGATCAAGGAGGTTGTCGATTTGGGGAATCATGTATCGATTTTAGACTGTGATTTTATTCAAGGCCCGGTAATCAATGCAGAGTCGCCAGGTCCCGTCTTTCTTCTACACCATCACGATTGGGCTCCCACAAGGTGATGAGATGGGACGTATGTGCCCCTTGTGGATCAGTTCTTGGATCTACCTCTTGATCTCCTCATTTTATAACAGAGAGAGGTGATAGACTGGCCCATTGGGTAGCATTGTGCCTGTGGTCAGATTGATGGGATGCTTTACCTGGCAGTGCAGAGGTACCCTAGTAGGAGAGGAGAAGATATCTGAGTATTCTTCCATGACCTTATCCACTTTCTTATGTTGTGTGGAGAGATCGACCGTGAAGGCCCTGGATGTGGCTGCGATCCTTCTCTCACTCTGAGAGAGAATCACGAAGAAGATTTTTTTTCCAGTCTGAGATATGAGGTACCTGGATTGCTTAGCAGAGATCAAGGAAATAGCACTAGGAGGGATTGCCTCGGGTATCCTGTACAATTTCATGTTCAAAGTAATAATAACACTATGAGGCCTAGACTCATATAAAACATGACGTTTCCATAAATAATGTTGGCCCTAAAGAACATTACAAAATTTGAGAGGATCAACATCACACAATACCTCGTCTTTGAAGGGCTTGATGTCATACGACAGTCAACACTGTTGGCTGATGTAGAGATCGCTTCCTTGGTGGAGCCATCCAATAGTGTAGGGTTGTGGGTGTGCCATTGTCAGCAAAGATAACTGCTTGAAGACCTCTGCTGAGATGAGGTTATTCTGGCTACCACTATCAATGATGAAGTGCAGTGGGGTGCCTTTTACCCACATCTGTGAATGGAAGAGGCGCTCTCCTTCTTCTGGCTCATCTGGTTCACTAGGCTGGAGCTTGGTGGTAGAAACAATGGAACTGGGTTCCACATCAATGATCTGTCTTCCCCTTTCTGGTTCTAACTCAGAGTTAGAACCTGCATTTGATTAAGATTCTTTCACTTCATCCACTAGAAACTGCTTTGAGCGACAGCCAACAGTGTTATGCCAAGGGCTCTTATGGAATTCGCACCACTTCTCGGTATCTTTCTTTGTCTTTTTGGTGTCCTTCTTTTATTGCAGCTTGGACTGGTTGTCCTGATACTGCCCATATTTTCTCTATCCTTTATTCTGTGGGTTGGGGCCGCCCTTTCCTGGCTTTTGTTGTGAGGGGTTCCTAGGCCCAAATTGCCGCATATTTTGTTTGAGATTCTGCTCGATTTTGACTGCATATCGGTAGGCCGCGCCCAAGGAGGAGATGTCCATAAATTCCATTTTGGTCTAGATGTATCTATGCAGATAACTGCGATACTCAAGCACTAGATTTCTCTCTGAATCTTTGATAGCCATCTTGGTGTGCAAGGTATGGAAGATATTTTTGAACTCTGGCACTCCTTGGTCTCTTTCTTGCCGCACTCTGGTCCATTTTGCATACAAGTCGTCCTAACTTCCAACAGGGTAGTATTGTTCCTTAATAACATCCTTGAAGGATTCCTAGGTGGCCGTGACTGTAAATAATGAGGGTTCCTCTATTTCCTTTTGCTCACAGAAATTTTCCCACCAATATTTGACATGGGTTATGGATTTTAGGAGTGCAAAAGTAATCTTTTCTCTATTTGAAAAGTTATGGACAGAAAAATACCTTTCTAGTAAATTCAACCACTTATCTACAACATCTATGTCTATCTGACCTTAAAATATAGGAATATCAAAGTTGATTTGTACCTTGAAGGGGGAAGCACCTCCGCTCGAGGAAGATTCTTCATTTGTTGGTAGTCGCCGAAGGATTTGTGCCAAACTATGCATCTTCTCATTCTTCTATTGCATGAGGGATTCCTCAAGCAACATTTTGAAAGGATCTCATGTCCTGTCATATTTCTTTTCTCCTGCCATGAGAGGTCGCTTGGGTGTGCGAGATATTTTTTCTTGAAGAGAAACAAGATTGAGACCCAATTCTTTGTACCCTGACCTCGTTGGGGACATGCATTAAGATGACACAGAGCAGATCGCTCTGATACCAATGATCCAGATTTTATGAGAAAAATGAAATGAATACAGATTATTAAAAGATGGTTAACACAAAATAACAGAGAAACATTAAAACTGGTTTTCTATTCAATAAGGAAATAACATGAAACTCTAAAATGCAGTGGAAAACAAGCTTGATGGAATGGTGGCAGCTTATCTCTGAGAAGAGATGTGACGATTGCACTCATTCGAAAGAAGATGGTTACAATGAGGCTATGAAGGAATTTTACAATAAACAGGAATGTCAAAAACCCTAGACATCCAAAAACCTAACCCTAGGAGACGAAGCGCCAAAATTCATGTGGGCCTCGTTTGGGTAAGTTAGTACATCAACTTCCCGGGGTGTAACTTTTGCATATGATCTCCGTTTTACGCACACGATAGCCCATTGGAAAGGTCTAACCGAGAATAATGTTTTTTGAATAGCTAAAGTAAGTGCCTTTGGTGGTCACTTGGGCTCCAAATCCCCAAAAAATGTCATTTAGGGCCTAAAAACGACCCCGAAAATTTGGAACCCAAAAAACTACCGAAAAACTGCCAAGGTGGAAAACTGTTTTTCGAGCCAGTGGAATAGGTGGGTGGCCACCAATATCCACCTGGATAAATATATAACCTTTTTATCCGTATTAAAAAGTGGCTTGTGTCCTTGACTAATAATGCAAGGATAAACACAAAATTATTTTTCTAAAAATGTGCTTAGGATAATATAGCTTCTAGAAGTACTGTAATTATTATTCTAGGAAAATAACTGACTAATAGACTTTAGGATTATCAGGTAACATTCCCCCCTTTAATCTAAAAGTTTATTTTTACAAATGCTAATTTCATCTTTGAACTTAGTGAATTTTATTTTACCAAGTGGTTTGGTGAAAATATCTAAAGTTTGATGATCCATATTTAGGAGCGGAATGAACTAATTAATGGAATAAATACAATAAACAATGAGATATGAATAAAAACACAGATATCCAGTGAAAAATATCTTCTATTGAATAAATGAAATAAGATGAAACTATAAAACTGTAGAACTGAAACACTTGCTCGAATGGTTGTAGCTTTCTCTGAGAAGAGATGTGGCTGCTACGCGCATCCCTCTGAACATAATTATTACAATGAGGCTCCAGAGGCCTTTTTAACATTACTCATGAATTCAAAAGACTTAGACATCCAAAAATATAACCCTAGGAGGTGAAACACCAAAAGTTGTGTGGGCTCCTATGGGTAAGTTGGTACCTCAACTTCCCAGGGTCGTAACTTTTTTTATACGACCTTTGTTTTAGGCGCGTGATTGCTCATTGGAAAGGTCTTTTCAAGAAATACACATTACCTCGTCAAACTATGACTTTGTCTACATTTTTACTGTGGCGAGCCAAAAAAACACTATTTAGGGCCCCAAAACGTCCCTGGAAGTACAAAAAGATGTGATGACAGGAAAACATACAAAATAATCCAGTTGGATTAGGTGGGAGGCCACCGGTATCCACCTGGAAGATGTGTAGGTCTTCAAACAACCCCAAAAGTGTAGAACCCACAATTACAAATAAGTACAGAAGAACGTGTTGAACTAAAAATTGTCAAGAGGAGCCAGTTGGAATAGGTGGGTGGACACCAATATCCACCTGGATCAATAGTCCCCCATTAGGAAGAAATGGTCTCCATTGCATTGAGTTCCCCCATCATGTGAGGAAACATCTGCTAAATTTGGCTCCAGGTGAACAACTTTCCTTGGTGGAGGAGTTGCCCTGCCTTGAAAAAACTGATAAAGTTGGATCCTCTACTGGCGAGTGCCCTTGACCTGTGTGTCCACTATATGATTAGTGGATGTCTGTTCCATGCAGTCAGGGATGATCTTGTTGGTTTCAGCTGTTCTGCAATCTTTAAGTTGTACAATAATGGTGGAAAATATGGCCGAAGGAGGTCCACATTTGTTGGCCCTTGGTTATGAAATTAAGCGAAGATCAAGGAAGAAAAGGCAAAATGCAAACTGCGCGGAAGACATAGTGACTGTTACTGGGTCGAAGTGAGAAAAAGAGTAGAAAGGACAGAGAGAAGTAAAAGGAAGCAAGCCGATGAATGAGAAAATCAAGGATGACAGATCAACAAGGAAGGAGGATCGTGGACAACACAACAAGCGGAAAAAGCCACCGTTGGATGCTTTGGAGCACCGCGCGAGAAGGAAGGAAAGACAGGCTGGCGAAGCCTTTAAAATGTGGGTCAAGTTGACCTAGGGTTTTAGACACCTAGGATTTTGGTACCTAGGGTTTTGACACCTAGGTTTTGGCCTAAAGATGTCGGTGAGTGATTGTAATGTATAAATAGAGGTCTAAAGGACCTGGGATGGGTTGTTGTTGTTGTTATCATTGTTGTTACTATTGTTGGTGTTGTGATTGTTGTTGTGTGATCAATAGAGTAACATTGTGTGAGAGAGAAGTGATGAGTGAGAAATCCTTCTATATTGTAAGATCTTCAGCTGGGTGTGAAGATCAACCCTGTAGATGGGTGCGCAGGGAGGGGAGAGATAGAGAGGAGAAGAAAGAAGATTTGCTAACTGAGAGAACAAACAAGAACTATATGCTTCACCTTAATATTTTATAAATCACAGTTCTATGGACGTATCCCTAGAGAGAGGGTGAACCACATATATCTTGTCTTGTGTGTGTGGTTGATGCTATGTTATTTTTCCTTTGATATATTGTTATTTCATTACTGTGTTAGATCTGATAGGCAATTGTGTGAAGTAAGAGATAAGTTGGTAAGCGATATATGCATGTTGTATTGTTCTAGTGTTGGATCGACTTGATATTCCCCTTGGTTGTATACATATCTATCCTGCAACCCCCCCATAGCTGCTTCAGGTGAGACTGCATCTGCTTCACAAGTGTAGCCGAAAGGGCTAGTAGTTAGGGTTTGTTGGTGCGCTCTTGGAGATGAACCCTGGGTCTGCCCCTGTGCCAACAAATGGTTCCATTGCTGGGAGAAGAATCTTCTTGAGGGAATGTCAAGGTGGTTCCCATCAAAGAAAAAGATTCAAAAGTGGATAGAGGATCAAGAAAAGGACTTCGCTGAAGCCCAGAACAAGAACAATAATATTAGTACATAGGATTGGTTAGGAAGATATATATTTATTGATATACACAAAATTTTCTTTGAAGGAATCCATCGAGAGCTATACGAGCGATTAGCGAGGTTAGCAGATACCCAGTTTGAGATTAGATCTAGGCCACCTGTGGTTTGGACATCGACACTAATAAAGAAGGTCAAGAGAGTTGATAACGCTATGTTACGAGCAGTAGATCACTGGTTTGATAGCACCATTGGAGGGTACATCACCGAGTTTGTTGTTGACAGAGTAGAGTCATACAACCAAGCCGAGAGATATTTCTTCAAGGGACCCAGAGGAAATTTTTTACATTTTCTGAAGTTCAGAATCAAGATGCTATTGCATGAGAAGAACATCTTGAAGATACAGTAGATTGGTCGTATTTAAAAAATCTAATGTTCAAGAATTCAGACAATGAGAATGACACAAAGGCTGGACATAGACGTAGTGGGAGAGCATTCAGAGAATTTCACCTTGTGAACCATTGTAAGCAGAACTATGGGGATGAGGGTTTCTACAGTGGAGAAGAGGAAGATCTGACAGACGAAGAGCATTCAGAACCCGCTAGGGCAGAGGAAGGGAAAGCTGAAGAGCCTCGTAGGGAAGAGCCAGAAACTTCAGGAACTGCACAGACTACTGAAGTAAGTATTGTTATCCCTCCTATTGATTTAGTAGCATTAACCAATTAGAGTAATATAAGACACTAGAGAATTCAGAGCACTGTCACTAGTAGTCCACTACATACTCAGTCAGGAACCCTAGGAAGATCTATGGAATATGAGATGAGGCTCCCTATTTTTACGAGAGATGGGTCTGAAGACCCTGATCAACACTGGTTCCTATGTGAAGCCGTATGGAATATTAAAAATTTCACCGATGAAGATGTTAAAAGAACTAAGCTGGTACATGAAGCTTGTCCAAGGAATTGCACAACCTAAGCCACTGAATGAGACAAGAATGCGTTGACTAAAGAGTTCAAGAAACCCAAATCGGAGTCACAATGTATTATAGAGCTGAAAGAGATCAAGCAAAAGGTAGTTGAAACTGTTTTGGAATTCGATCAGAGATTCAAGACCTTAACCGACTGATTGAATTTTCAGATCCCAGATGAGTAGAACAAAGAGTGGTTCATTGCTACCCTCTTACCACACATCAGAGTTCCTCTGATGCAACATAATATTGCTTCACAGGATGAGGTGTTGGAGATCACCATGAAGTTAGAATCAACCCCTATGGGAGAATCCAACTCAGGTATGAGTCAAATCTTGAGTCAACTAACTAGTTTGTCTTTGCAGGTCAAAGATATGAAAAAATACAACAGAAACGATAAAATATAAGACATATGATGTGTCAGATGAAAATCAGAATTCCATGACAAGGATAACTTCCCCCTATTTCATGAATACTTGGCCTCTAGAGCTCCGATTCCTTTGGAGCAAGTCACCTTACCCTGGTGCGAGGTATGTCAAAATAGACATTGCCATGGTGAGTGCTATACATGCAAAAATATGTTCAGACAGCCAAAATTTTTTATTGCACGTTCTGTAAGTCCATGGGGCATGATGATAGGGTATGTAGGGATTATGACCTCATGCATGAAAGGTCGAGAGACATATACAAAATTCAAGGAAAAGTACAACAAGAAGGAAACACTACGCAGTACAACTCTCCTGGGAGAGGAAACTTCAATCCTCGTAGTGGATTCTGAGGATAAGGATGAGGAGGAGGTATGGGTCGAGGCCGGGGATAGATCACCTATTACAACTACGCACAACTAGGACACCTCGCAAGGGACTATCAGAACCCTTGCACTACTTGCAGCTACTGTAGCTCGTTTGAACACGTTATAAAAGATTGTCCCGTACTTCTAGCTAATCTTCAGGAAAGACGAGGACCTTAGCAGAACCCGCAAGTGCAACTAATATATGATAAACCTTGCGGAGAATACCCTAGAGTCACTGTTATAACTAGAGGAGGCGTTGTTACAGGAGAAGACATACTGACATAAGGAAAGACTATAGAAGATTCAGGAGTCAGGAAAGCTACAGAGAAGACCCAAAATTTTGATGCAAAGAAATAAAGACAAGTATTCGAGGAGGTAAGAAAAGAGTTCAAAGCAGACCAAGGCTCTTCATCAAAGACACGAACAAAAGTGAAATAATATGGAATGCCTCAGGCATTTGATCAGTCTGCTTCTCCAAGAGAAGGAAAAGAGGTAAGCAAGCTCATGGAATTTCTATATACTTGTATTAAGTTGATTCAAGATGAGAGCAATGTACAAGAGCTACAAAATTTAATCAGATAGTATGAGCTAGGAAATATAGACCCCTTGTGAATAGGGTAGTACACCAAATCACTAAAAAGAGAAGGAAAAATAAGGAATTACACTTGAATTCTCAAATAGGAGAATATGATATAGACTATGTGGTCCTCGACTTAGGGTCGGAGGTCAATGTCATGACGAAGCAAACTTGGACACTAATAGGAAAACCTAAGTTTATCTATTCCCCTATCAGGCTTAGGATGGCTAATGAACAAGCTGTAAGCCCCTTTGGAAGACTGGAACATGTCCCTGTGGACATCGACAGAGTAAGAACATTTGCAGATTTTGAGGTAATTGAGATAGTTGATAATAATTGTCCTTACCCTGCGCTGTAAGGAATTGATTGGGCTTTCAATAATTCCATTGTGGTTGATTTAAAGAAAATACGTATGACTTTTGAAAGAGATGTCCTTAGGGTCATTGCACCTTTAGATCCAGATGAAGGTCAATGATACACATAGCCCATTAGAGAGGAAGACCGTGCATATGAGATGGAAAACATATACAAACTAACAGCCAAACAACATGATTACATTAATCCTATGGCCTATGGAAACCTAAGCTGGCGAAGTGACAATGCATGTTCATCAGACTCAGAAGAAGCACTGGAGAACTGGTAGAATAAAATGTATGAAGTATCTACAAGAAGATGTGCTAGATTAACTAGAGAAGTTTGCTGGTTCGACACAACAATAAGTAACTTACCCACCTTTGATGGTCTGAATCCTTTAGAAACATTGTTGTCGGACTTTGAAGAAAGTGGACCAATGCAACAAAGATTGTTGGCAATGGATGAGGCCCTAAAAGAAACCCCAACGAGATGGTGGGGGACACACAAAAACAACATTACAGAATGGGTACAATGTCGTACCCTGATGACCGTGCGGTTCTCAGCACAAATAGAAAGCTCCAAAGTTCGATACACAGGTCGAAGCTGCCCAAAGGACCATGTGAGAAGTTGCGAGGAAGTCTGGAGAGACATCCCTCAAGAGTAGTGGGTGCACAAGTTCATTAACACACTAGACATGACCCCTATCAATTGGTACCTTCAAGCGGAGCTGCGCCTCATCACTGTAGATTGGGAAGGTATGACTCATAACTTTGTAACCACCTTCTTATTTGACAGTCAATATCCTTCAGTAGATCAAGCATTACAGATTGTTAGACATAAAGTATTTGAGGATGCCTCTAGCCTCCCTTTAGAACAAGCAAAGAATGAATGTACTGCATCTCTCCAGAAACTGCAAGGCTGTTACAGCATCAATGCTTATGAGGATGATGATCCTAGGAAGGTGAAAATCACCGAAACAAAAGGACAAAGAGATGTGGAAGGACTAGGAGTTGAGATACCATTCATTGGAAAACCAATCAAGATTAGGAAAGTCAATATTGGAACAAAGTAGACACTGAAGCTTGCAAATGTTGGAGATTACTAGGATGCTGCTACTATTGACAAGATAAAAAAATTATTGCATGAATATCAGGACTTGTTTCCAACCAAGTTCACTGATATGAAGGGAATTAAAGGGCCTATGGGAGAGATGAGGATCCCTTTGAAACTAGATGCAAGACCAGTCAAACAAAGACCCTACAGATTGAACCCCAAGTATAAAGAGAAAGTGAAGATTGAGCTCGACAGAATGCTGGAAGCATGGATTATAGAACCTGTGGAAGAGTCAGAGTGGATTAGCCCTATGGTGGTGCAATATAAGAAGACATGAGAGATCAGGATCTATGTAGATCTCAGAAATCTGAATGATGCCTGTTTTCATGACCCCTTCCCTATGTCATTCACTGACGAAGTGTTAGATAATGTGGGAGGCCAGGAGGTATATTCTTTTACAGATGGATTTTCAGGATACCATCAGATCCAGATTGCCAAGGAAGATCGCCACAATACCACATTTACAACAGAATGGGGATCCTACTAGTATACAGTGATGCCATTTGGATTGAAGAATGCCCCAACCATCTTTTCCAGGGTGGTGGTTGAAGCATTCAAAGAATTTTTGCATAAATTTCTAGAAGCATATTTCGATGATTGGACTGTTTTTAGTTTATTGAAAAATCATATTGAATGTCTAAGGCTAATGTTGGACAAATGCAGGCAATGTCAAATTGCCTTGAATCTGAAAAAGTGCATCTTCTTTTCACCATTTGGATTTCTCTTAGGTCATATTGTATGCAAGTAGGGATTGCTAGCAGATCCATCTAAAATTGCCATTATAGTTGATCTTCCACCCCCTATTTCATTCAAACAGCTGCACACTGCGCTTGGACATATTGGGTATTATAGGAAGTTCATTAAGGGATATGCCCAGATTACAACACCCATGGAGAATATTTTGAAGAAAAACTGTCAATTTCACTGGACCAACGAATGCCAGCAGAGCTTCAACACGCTAAAACAAAAGATGGTTACTGTGCCTATCCTGGTTTTTCTAGATTGGAGCAAGGAATTTCACGTACATGTTGATGCATCTTCCATTGCATTAGGAGTTGTGTTAGCGCAACCGAGAATAGGAGACATCGACCACCCATTAACTTTTGCTAGCAGGAAGCTATCAACAACTGAGATTAATTACACCACCACTAAGAGAGAAGGATTAGCCATGGTGTATGCACTGTAGAAATTTTGTCACTACTTGTTGGGAGGACACTTTAAAATGTTTATTGATCACTCCATGCTGAAATACGTAGTCATCAAGCCAGTGTTGGGGAGGAGAATATGTAGATGGCTTCTGTTATTTCAAGAATATGATTTCGATATTGTAGTCAAGCCAGGAAGAATGAACAAAGGTCCTGACCACTTGTCAAGGTTGGAACATGATGACGAGATGACCAGTTTGGAGGATACACTGCTGGATGCACAGTTACTGGCCATTAGAAAGATTGATGACCACTTCGCAGAGATAGTCCAGTTCCCATCAACAGGAATGGCACCTAGTGAGTATACAATTCCTTAGGAGAAACAACTAGTAGTGCGCGCTGCCAAATTTTCACTTATAGTTGGACAACTATACAAAATGGGACCTGATGAGATATTGCAAAGGTGTATTATGGAGGCAGAGAGACCATTGATCCTTGCAGAAGCTCATGAGGGCATCGGAGGAGGACATTACGTAGGGAAATCAACTGCGCAGAAGGTTCTTAGAGCTGACCTACCTTACACAGAGATGCTAAAGACTATTACAGAGCCTGTGATGTATGCCAACGAGTTGGCAAACCATCCAAAAGATACGAAATGCCACTAGAACCACAACTGACCCTACAAGCATTTGAGAAATGGGTCATTGAGTTCGTGGGACTTATAAACGCACCAGGCAAGCACATGGGATCAAGGTACATAATTACTACGATAGAGTACTTGACTAGATGAGCTGAAGCAAGAGCAGTTAAGGACTGTAGTGCAACTACAACTGTGCGCTTCATATTTGATGACATCATAACCAGGTTTGGATGCCCAAATATCCTTATGAGTGATCAAGGCACACATTTCATAAATAAAACAATTGAAGCCCTGAATGAGGAATTTGCAGTCCACCATCAAAAGAGCACGCCTTACCATCCACAAGAAAATGGGATAGTGGAAGCATTCAACAATATATTGGAAACAACGCTAACAAATATTTGCAGTGTGAACAGGGATGCCTGGGATTTAAGAGTACCAGTAGTACTATGGGCCTATAGAACCATTTGCAAAAAGCTAACAATGCAGACCCATTTTAAGTTCGTATATGGTCTCGAAGCCGTTGTCCCAATGGAATATTTGGTACTAGGCCTAAGAATTGCTACCTTTATAGATATAGATGACACTGGCGTTGTTCGAGAGAGGCTTGTACAATTGGTCGAACTGGAGGAAGACAAATTTGTTGCAGGATTTCATCAACAGGTACAGAAAGAAAGAGAGAAGGCCTACCATGACAGACACATCAAGAAGAAGACATTCAAACAAGGTGATCTAGTACTGGTATATGACAATAAGTTCATCAAACATCCTGGGAAGTTCATAACGCATTGGCTCGGGCCATATGAGATCACCTATGTTACAGAAGGAGGAGCTGCATAGTTGAAGAATTTGAATGGAGAATGGAAGGAAGGATTAGTGAATGGGAGCCGGTTGAAGTTGTACGATGACAACAAGATGCCTCGCCGCTCTCAGTAAAATCATAAGGAAAAGGGTTGAGGTACCAGGTGAAGTTGAAATTGGGCACCAGACACAGAAAATACAGTCTGCACAAGGAAGGAGAGGAGGCATAGAGCATAAAGCATAGGCTGCATTGCGCAGTCTGAAGTCGAAGTGAAATAGAAGGATCAGATCTAAAGTGCCTAGGGATGAGTCACAGGTAAGTGTTGGGGGCCTTTTGGTGCTTGGTTATGAAAGTAAGCGAAGATCAAGAAAGAAAAGGAAAAATGCAAACTGCGTGGAAGACACAGTGACTGTTACTGGGTCGAAGTGATAAAAAGAGAAGAAAGGACAAAGTGAAGTAAAAGGAAGCAAGTCGATGAATGAGGAAATCGAGGATGACATCTCAACAAGGAAGGAGGATCGTGGACAACACAACAAGCGGAAAAATCCACCGTTGGATGCTTTGGAGCACCGCACGAGAAGGAAGGAAATATAGGCTGGAAAAGCCTTGAAAACATGGGTCAAGTTGACCTAGGGTTTTAGACACATAGGGTTTTGGTATCTAGGGTTTTGACACATAGGTTTCAGACTAAAGATGTCAATGAGTGATTGTAATGTATAAATAGAGGTCTAAAGGACCTGGGATGGGTTGTTGTTGTTGTTGTTATCGTTATTGTTACTATTGTTGGTGTTGTGATTGTTGTTGTGTGATCAAGAGAGTAACATTGTGTGAGAGAGAAGTGCTAAGTACGAGAGCCTTCTATATTGTAATATCTTCAGTTGGGTGTGAAGATCAACCCTGCAGCTGGGTGCGCAGGGAGGGGAGAGATAGAGAGGATAAGAAAGAAGATCTGCCAACTAAGAGCACAGACAAGAACTGTATGCTTCACCTTAATATATTATAAAGAAAATTTTTGTGGACGTAGCCCTAGAGAGAGGGTGAACCACGTATATCTTGTCTTGTGTGAGTGATTGATGCTATGTTCTTTTTCCTTTGATATATTGTTATTTCATTAATGTGTTAGATCTGATAGGCAATTGTACGAAGTAAGAGATAAGTTGGTAAGTGATATATGCATGTTGTATACTTCTAGTGTTGGATCCACTTGATATTCCCCTTGGTTGTAGATATCTCTGTCCTGCAACCCCCCCATAGCTGCTTCGGGTGAGACTGCATCTGCTTCACAAGTGTAACCGAAAGGGGCAGTAGTTAGGGCTTGTTGGTGCGCTCTGGGAGATAAACCCTGGGTCTGCCCCTGTGCCAACAACATTGAACATTGGGTGCAAGCCAAGGAAGGGTGGAGTGTTGATCTCAAAATCATTTCTACCCACAACCTTGGTGATTTTGTAAGGCCCATAACAAAGTGGGCAGAGCTTCCGATGGGGCCTTGTAAGACACGCTTTTTGTAAATGTAACCATACCTTGTATCCAACCTAAAACTAGTGTGGTACCATGTGTTGATAACGGCACTAATTGTACTTAGCATTGACTTTCTGCAAAATCTCATGGACCTGTCGGCGGATGTGCTAAATCCGCTAAATGAATCTGGTGGCTTTGTCAATCTTAGACTGAACATGGGAAGAGTATGTCTATGTGGTTGCAAGAGGTAGTGAAACATCAATGGGACCCAAGGGTTGGAATCCCAACCCTACCAGAAATGAGCTATGGCTGATGGAGCTATGAAGCCTGTTGTAATTGTGTTGAACATAGGGGAGACTCTCATCCAATGTACAAAGATGCTTAGAGTTATACGTGCACAGGATGTGCACAATCATCCGATTGATGACCTATGCTTGGTTGTCTGTTTGGGGGTGAAAAGAAGTAGATTTATTGAGCTTGGCGTCCAATAGTGACTAGACTCAACCAAAATGTGACGAGGAACCTGCTGTCTTGATCATAGATGATGGTATGTGGTATCCCAAAATGGACCCATACTCGTTCGAAGAAGAGCTTGGCAGTATCTGCTGCTGTGATGTTCTTCTTGCAGGTCGTGAGGATGGCAATATTCAAAAACTGATCAATGGCCACAAATACACAACCATTTCCTTTCTTGGTGGACGGAAGGCCAGACATGTAATCAATCGAGATGGATTCCCAAGGCTTTTCGGGGGTATAAAGAGGGGTGTATAAGCCTTTATTCTTGATGGATGGATTGGAAATGACACAAGAAGTGCAAGATATTCTATACTTGCTGACGTCCCATCGAAGTTTTGGCCAATAAAAATGTTTTTGTAGAACGAACACAATTTTCTCCAGGCCAAAATGTCCTTCTATCCGACTGTAGTGGGATTCCCAAATCAACTTTGCATGCTCACTTGCGAGAACATAGAGATTGCCCAGATGGCATAACAGTCCATCCTGAATGTGAAAATTGGAGACATTCACACATGTACCCAAGAGATGATAGGTGGTGGTGAAGTCAAGATCTTGCTGATAAAAATGGGGCCACTTAGATGCCTCATGTCCACAGGAATGGAGCACAGTGGTGAGTGCAGCCACGGGAGATCGACTTAGAAAGTCAACGACACAATTTGTGCTCCCTGTCTTATACTCGACGTTCAGATGGAACTGCTTCAGGTAGGTGGATCACTTATGATGGTGGTCGTTCTGCAACTTCCCCTGTGTCTGTATGAACTGCAGGGGATTTTGATGAGTGTGGATGATTGTCTCCTTTCCTAGAATGTAATGTTTCCATTGACGATAGGTGGGGTATTTTCGAATATTATCTGAGAGTGTCTCACTATGGTATGCCACGGGATGACCATGTTGAGTGAGAATTGCACCTACAACATAGTCATATGCATTAGTATACATCTCAAACAGTTGCTGCAGATCGAGCAAGGAGAGTATTGGAGCTGAGCACAAGTGATGCTTTAGATCATCAAATGCTCGTTGTTGTTCCTTCCCCCATGTTGTTCCAAAGTCTGTACTTAAGGCTTAGAATTACAGTGTCTAGGCATCTGAAAGTGAGTAAAGGGTAGAGAAGGAAGAAACGTCAACCTTCGGCAAGGGAAACTAGGGATGATTTCTGTGTTGGCGTTGTCTAGCTTCCTGTTAGCGATATTTCTTGTATAAGGAGGGTAGAACGCAAAAGAAGGGGTAAAAACCCACTTGTACAAAGTTTCGGGCGACAACGCGCCCGTGGTAAGCAGCAAGCAAGACTGGGCGGTCAAGATTTGTGCGCCCAGATCGACGGCGCATATCGGATTCCGGACCCCCCTTGCCTTCTGACCTTTAAGCAGGGGGGGGGGGTCCAGAATCGGGGGCGCACCTCTCCAATAGTCCATATGAGCGCGCCCGGATCAACGACGATGAGGACCATTCTGGACCCCCCCCCGCCTTTCTACCTTTAAGCGGAGGGGGGGGGGGTCCGAAATCGTAGATGCAATTTCCAACGGCTACGATCAAGGAGCCCAGATCAACGGCTCAGGCATGGCCCCGACCTTCTCAACTGCCCTGTCTTTAACCCTCATGGGCCCGCCTCCCGCCATGTCATCTTTCTGCCCGCCTTCCCCTTGTCGCCATGTGTCACCGTTTACCTCTCACTCACACTTCCATATGGCCTTTCCCTCGTCTCATCATCCATTTATCACTCGCCACGTATCCTTTTCCCTCCATGTCAGCCTTTCA
>ML790018.1:160663-171735 GCA_009831015.1 Picea engelmannii | reverse complement strand
AAGGCTCCTATCAAGGGAGAATCTCACGTATAAACAGAAGAAGAAAAATGTAAAGAAATAACCCGATGAAGCATAAGATATATATAGAATTCTTGAATTGTTGACCGGTCTTATACCCACTGATAGATGGTACAGAGGAAAAATAGTAAACAATATAGAAAACCAAAATTCAATCACTATAGTAGAGGTTGTACTAAATTATAGCAAAGCATTCATCAGATACAAATATGAAATGAAATGAAATAACGAGATACAAGGAAACAAGATCATAACACAGTCGTGATGGAATTGAGAATCTTCGAATTTGCTTTATATTAACTCTCAAAATGGAAAACCTCTATTACAATCGACACAAAAAGGTCCAGCCCCCGTTCCTTCTTTCTATAGTATATTTATACAGTTTTACATAAGATGGAATCTCAATCGTTGCAAAATTTTCAGTTATGATAAGGAGGAGAGAAATTGTTCCATTTCTTCATCTCTGTCTTTATTTGGTACCAGAAGCTTGTCCTTGCGCATGCTCGGTACAAGTGACACATCTTTCCACTAGCCGAGATATCAACCTTGACGATTCTGCTTGACAATTGGCTTCAAAAGAGTAACAATCTTGGGCTAATTGCAACAACCTTTCTTCCATCTGTCTGTCTATGATGTCTATAGCGCACAATTGCACACTTGGTTTAATCATACATTTATCTATTTGAACTATGTCGACCATGGTTACTTGCGAGATCTCGGTCGAATCCCGTTCTTCTTTCTCATTTAAATCAAGTGAGATTTTCGCTATATTCATTTGACTCAATGCCTCAGCATTTCCTTCGCTATCAATACCTAACAGATTACCATCTATAGAACCAAAAGCCCGTTCTGAGGATTTTGTTACCCTCTTGGCTTGCAACTTACCTTCTGATATACTGTGCTCCCATTCTTTTAATAAAATATTTCCTCTAGTCTGCTCCAAAATGGAAAACCTAGGGGTGCTTTCCGATTCCCTATTGTTTGTAGCTATTACAGCCTCTTGAAAAGCAACCCGAGCTGCTCCAACTTCTATTTCTCTAACAGATAAATTTTCCAAAACTTGATTAACGAGTAAGCAGTTATCCCGAATTACCTCTACCTTGGCGAGTAAATTTCGCTGGGCTGCAGAAACTCTGCTCCGAATCTCCATCGCCTGGGACTAGAATATCTCGATATTTATAACTTTACTTTCGATGATTTCCACTCTAGCCTGTAGCTATTCGATCAAGTCTTTTTGCTAGCCCACTTGTATCTGACCATTCCGAACCACCAACTCTGCTTGTTCGAGCTTAGTTTTGAGCAGATCTATCTCACTTTTATCGGCCAACCTTGCTTGTTCTATCCCTACACTCGCATGGTCCTTGACAGCCTCCTCTGCTATGGCTAGTCTAGCTTCTAGGGTTTTGATGAGGTGATTTTTTCACTTCAGCTGGTTTTTCAAAACCCTGACTGAAAATTGATTCACTGTGGCATATGCTCCTAATGTCCCTGCTATTTTTGTCGCGAACTGTTCATTCTTCTTGTCTTTCCCATCGGTCAATACTTTGTATTTCTTGGATGTTGATTCCCCTTCCTGATAGAATTCTCTCTTTACCACAGCCTTTCTCTTCTTATCAAAGAAGAAATCATTTGGAGGGAGCTCTTCCATCCTTATAGGTCTCAATTCTTCATTTAAAATACACCCTGCATCAATGTTTCCCTGAGTTGACTGCAATGGAGTAATGGATGCGATGGGATCTCCGATTTGCTTAGCTGGTTTCCCCGGAGTAGTAACCAGAGTCTGCTTTTTTGGCAGGTCGGGAGTCTTTATCTCTGTTTTTGGACTCTTAGTTTACTCTTCCCCGTCCAGGTGTTTTTCTTGACTGGGTGTTGCATCTTTGGAGCCTTTGACATCTTTTTGTTTCACCTCCGCTGTACTCGGATTCTCACCCCGCAATACTACGGGAAGACAACTGTGTCGATGTTCTTGGAATTTCATAACATCGACCCTCTCTTTAGGTGCCAGGGTTTGTATCCGAGCTAAAATCTCGGCATAAGATCTTGCGCCTCGAAAAAAGTCATCCGAGGGTGAATTTTTGTGTTCGAACCTTTTGAGTCCGCAACTGGCCAAATAATTACTTACGATCCTTTGCAGATCGTGCTTCTTGAATTCAATAAGAACCAATTTTAGGTCTTCCAGGGCTGCTGCCTCAGCTTTAGCATGCCTGAAATCTAACAAGGAATATGAATTTAAATGAACAGGAAAAGGGGGCCATACCTTCTTTGAATATCTCTTAAGCTCCTTGCTTATTCCACCAATTACTGTTTTTCTAGCAACCTCACGATAAGCCAACTTGTCAGGTATGAATAATGTTAATGCATGCGAGGGAACAGAAGCCCCGAAAACTCTGAGATATGAGAATTCAAATTCTACATACCAGTCAACTATACTACTCAAATTCATCACTATACTATCCGAGATCCTGGGTGGCGGGTGGCCGAAAATAGTGACATGCAGTGGTACCATTACCCAGTTAAAGATTTCATATATGAAATCTGCCGCTTTGTTTTCCCAGAATTTTGAATGATAGACGTGGATGGGCTCGGCCTCTGATGGATTCCAACTCTAGCTCATTAAGGGAAAGGGTGTTAGAAAACATACGACGTCCATAATGTACGCGGACATAAAAAAATGAAGCAATCTTTCTGCTTTCTTTCTATGCCCGATACTCTGTAACTCGACTGGTCAAGCTACCAGACAACATTTTCGCCAAGTCGAAGGAACAACCTTCAGCGACTTGATGTATTAGAGGCACCCATTGAAGAAAGAAATGTGTGGTGTCCTCTCTCCCATATAATCTACAGGTCATCATAGCTATATACTTGAACTGTGGTTCCAAGGAAGCTATTGAATATATACCATTATTGTCTGCCCTGAACTTCGCAGGGTGCGAAACCCAATCTCTGATGAAGATGGACATAGTCTTGTCATATTGCACACATTTCTTCTGTTTGAACTTCTCCAAGAATTTGGAATCATATGTAAGGTCTGACACGATAGGCAACTTGTACATAGCCTACAGTTGTTCGGGTCTGAAAGTCCCGATGGTGACCTTCTGCTCATTGATGATGGTTCTGGTTGGTATGTCCACATGGTATAATGCCCACCAAACCATATCATAGTAAGGGAGCAGTCGTGGCCTAACTGCTACTTTATGCATTCCAGATTGGACAACGATCTTATATTTGGTGGTTATGTCATCTTTTTCATTATCACTGGAATCATCAGAATAATCTACTAATTCGGCCTGTAGAACATCAGAAACAAACGACCAGGTCAGGACAGAGTCGAAACTTCGAGGTGAAGTATCAGTGACGTTTTCTGAACCTTGTCCCGAAACCTCAACGTTGGCTTTAGACGCTTTTCGTGGGGCCATGACGGGAGATCCTGCTTTAGCTCTTCTGCGATAAAAATATGTATACATACAAAAATTAGTTCACTGAGAAAAGTGTGCTCTGCGTAATATAGAAATGAATTTGTGATAATGAACAACAACTCTATATATTCAAAAACTCGGTACTTTTTAAGAACAGATCGGTCAAATCACTCTTAAATATAAATTTAGCAATAAAAAACCCAATCTCTACTTGTCAATTCGCCTTGTTTCTAATTAATGCCATAAATTTTGGCGGTTCAAAATGTCAGTTGGCGTAAGGAATAATCAAGATTGCCTCGTAAACTGTGCATGCATCAAATCACGGGAAATACTGGCTTAGCTCAATTAATCAGGTTTTACCAACGTTAATTAATCTTTCGGTACTCGCTGCATCGGGAGTTTTTGCTTTAACCCTTTGAACCTCTAACACCCGAGATTGCGATGATTGTCTTTGTTTAATAAAAAACGTAATTATGATTAGGCGCTTAATTAATTACATGATTATTTATATCGTAGTTTGTATGTCGAGTTGCGAAACCGCGAGATCACGATGATATGTTTTAATTTAAAAGGGAGGATAAAATCAGATTAAGTGTTTAATTAATTATGTTTATATCTTTATCGTGACTTGGTGACTTGGGGCTTTGACAGTGTAGCTTTTTAAAAGAAGATACGTCGAGTTGTGAATTTTCGACAGAACTTAACCATGGCTAAGCTTTTACCTTTAACCTTAACGCGGTTTACTAAAACAAGAAATTCATGGTTTCGGCTATCAGGGTTACGACAGTAAGAATTTTGGATTTAATAAATGCCGATACATGAAAACCCGATGATGCTTAACCATAATTTAGGAAAATTTTACTCTCGTTACTGACCTAGGTAAAATTTTAAAACGATTTTGCCGTTTCGTTGTTCGGGACTTGTGAACTATGTGATCTATAACATCCAACATACGAAATCTTGAGGTAAAAAATGGGGAAAATTAATTGAACGAAAAGTAGAACTCGCCTTGAGAGTATGATAACCATCGCCGCTCGCATGATGAGACTTAAGAGATTTTGAAACAACAAAAGGAAAATACGAAAACCATCTTTCGATTTCGAGCATTAAGACATGAAATTCAAAACGGGCTAAAAAACAAAGGCGGCTCCAACACCCCACAAAAATTTTTCCCTGCCACCAACCTTCATCACTTGGCTGAGGGCCCATGCAATATGGGATAATCCCAACACGAACTGTCGGTAGAAGTTGGCCAGTCCCAAGAAGCTCTGAAGCTCGGTTAGTGTGGTTGGGGCTGTCCAGTCACGAATGGATTGGATCTTAGTTGTATCAACATGTACCCCATGCTCATAAACAATGTATCCCAAGTATTGGACCCTATTCATGCCGAAGGAGCATTTTTCCAAGTTGGCATATGGCTTGTGTTCCCACAGGGTGCTCAAAACCTGTTGAATATGCTACATGTGCTCCTCCCAAGTTTTTCTGAAGATGAGGATATCATCCAAATATACCACCACAAAAGAGTTTTTGAAGGGTCTAAATACATCATCCATTAGCCTCATGAAAGTGGCTGGTGCATTTGTTAAGCCAAAGGGCATGACCAACCATTCAAAGAGACCTTGTTTAGATTTTAAAGTTGTCTTCCATACATCAGTTGGTTCAATGGGAACCTGGTGGTAGCCAAACTTTAGATCAATCTTGCTGAATAACTTTTCCCCTTTATTTGGTCAAGAAGGTAATCAATCCTGGGAATTGGGTACTAGTTCCTGACTGTGATTTTTTTTAATGCTCTATAATCAATGCAAATTTGCCAGGTCTCGTCCTTCTTCTGCAACAGTATAATCGGGCTTCCGCAAGGGGAGGGGATTGGTTTGATGTGCCCCTTTTGAATAAGCTCTTGGATATGACATTTGATTTCTTCATTTTCCATCAACAAGTGACAATAGACTGGTCCATTAGGCAAAGGTGCCCCAGGGGTTAGATCAATTGGATGCTTGAATTGGCAGTGTGTCGGTACCTTAGTGGGTGAGGAGAATATGTCTTTGTACTCTTACATGATCTCGTCCACTTGATTATGTTGCAAAGAGATGATCTGTGTAGAGGCCATGGATGTGGCAACGACCTTCTTCTTAATGTGAGCATGAATCACAAAGAATATGAACTTCCCAGTCTATGAAATGAACTTACTGCATTGCTTAGCAGAGATTAAATAAATATTGGTATGCGGTGCTACCTCTGGTATCCTGTACAATTGTCTACCCAAAGTAATAATAACACTGCGGGGTCTAGACTCATACACAACATGACGCTTCCAAAAATATGGTTGTCCTAAAATAACATCACAAACTTAGGGAGGATAAATATCACACAATACCTCGTCTTTGAAAGGCTTGATGTTGTAGGGAAAACAACATTGTTGGCTGACACATAGATCTCTTCCTTGGAAAACCCAATCGATGGTGTAGGGCCACAGGTGTAGTGTCATCGGTAGGTCCAAATGCTTGATGACCTATGATGAGATCAGGTTCTTCTGATTACCACTATCGACAATGAAATGAAGCAGAGCCCCATTTACACACATCTGTGAGTGAAAGAGGCGATCCCCTTCCTTTGGTTCTTATGGTTCGCTTGGCTGGACTTTGGTGGTAGTGATAGTGGCTCTAGGTTCAACATTGATAATCCAATTCCCTCCTTTTGGATTTGATTCAGATTTATAATCGTCCTCTAACTTAGAAGACTTGAGCTCAACCACAAGTGTCTTCTTGGAGCAACATTCTTCACTATTGTGCCAAGGGATTTTATGGTATTCACACCATTTTCCCGTGTCCTTCTTCGTCTTCTCATTTACCTTCTTATGTTGCGGCTTTGACTGGTTTTCCTAAGAGTGGCCATATTTTATCTGTCCCTTGCTGTGTGGGTTGGGGCCACCTTTTCCCTGCTTCGACTGTGAGGAGTTTGCAGATATAAACTCTCACCTCTTTTGCTTAATTTTTTACTCGATCTTGACAATATATCTATAAGTTGTACCCAATGAGGTGATGTCCAAAAACTCCATTTCTATTTGGATGTATCTATGAAAAAAACCACAGTATTTGAGCACCAAATGTTGATAAGAGTCTTTGATACCCAATTTTGTGCGTAGGGTATGAAAAATATTGGTGAAATTTGGTACTGTCTGGTCCCTTTCCTGACGCAGGGTGGTCCCTCTGGTGTACTGGTGCTTGTAGCTTCCAACATGGTAGTATTGTTATTTAATGGCATCCCAGAAGGAATCCCATGTAGGGGAAACCAAAAATATTGCAGATTCCTCTATGGCCCTTTGCTCAGAGTAAGTATCCAACTAGTACTTAACATGAGGGACGACCTTGATGAGTGCAAAAGTAATCTTTTCCTTATTGAAAAAATTGTGGACCAAAAAATACCCTTCGAGCAGATTCAACCATTTATCTACAACATCTGCATATATTAGTCCTTCAAATAATTAAATATTAAAATTTACCTATACCTTAAAGGGGGTTGCATAGCTGCTTGATGAAGATGCTTCTCCTGTGGGCAGCCACCGAAGGATCTACGCAAAGTTGTCCATCATTTCATTCCTTTTTTGTGCAAGGGATTCCTCGAGCAACATTTTAAAATGATCTCCTGCTCCATCATATTTCTTTCATCCCCCATGGATTTTTGTCAGGCTCACGCAACCGATATTGCAATGAATTGATTGGTTCGAGTCCCAACTTATTGTACCCAGATCTTGTCGGGGACATGCACAAAGAAAATTAAATGAAGAGAAAACTGCTCTGATACCACTGATCCAGATTTAGGAGCGGAATGAATTGATTAATAGACTGAATACAATAAACACAGAGATATGAAGAACAACACATATATCCAGTGAACAATATATTCTATTGAATAAATGAAATAGGTTGAAACTGTAAAACTGGAGAACTGAAACACTTGCTCGAATGGTGGTAGCTATCTATGAGAAGAGATGTGGCTGCTATGCGCATCCATCAGAGAAGAATTATTACAATGAGGCTCCATAGGCCTTTTTAACATTACTCATGAATTCCAAAACCATAGACATCCAAAAAACTAACCCTAGGAGATGAAATGCCAAAAGTTATGTGGGCCCCTATGGGTAAGTTGGTACCTCAACTTCTGAGCATCGTAACTTTTGCATACAACCTCCATTTTAGGCATGTGATAGCCCGTTGGAAAGGTATTTTCAAGAACTATGCATTCCATTGTCAAAATAAGACTTTGTCTATATCTTGAATGTGGTGAGCCAAAAAAACTGTTTAGGGCCCCAAAACAGCCCTGGAAGTACAAAAAGATGTGCTGACATGAAAACATACAAAATAATCCGGTTGGATTAGGTGGGAGGCCACCAATATCCACCTAGAATATGTGTAGGGATTGAGACAACCCTGAAAGTGTAGAACCCACAATTACAAAGAAGTACAAAAGAACATGCTGAACTAAAAACTATTAAAAGGAGCTACTTGGAATAGGTGGGTGGCCACCAATATCCACCTGAATCATTTGATCTTTTGATGGACAATATTGTGGATCGATGATTTCATTGTTAATGAGTGTTATAATTAAGTGATTCTTGGTGTTGACATGCTTGGTCTTAGAATGAAATATTGGATCCTTGTCCATATTCATTATTTATGGACTATCAATAAATTAGTTCATGTTTTCTGAGTAGCACCAAGATCCTATAAAATCCTATGTAACCAATTAATTTCACATGATACTTCCCAAGATAAGATGTATTCAATCTCTTCTTACGAGTTTACCACTATAACCTACTTTTTGCATCTCATGGACGTTGTTGTTGAGCCCATATTCATTAAATAACCTAAATTTGATGCTCTATCATCAATATTACCTACAAAATCTACATTTCAATATCCAACAAGTGTAAAGTTTTCATTATTCTTATAGAAAAGACCATAATCCTTTGTATCCTAAATGTACATGTACCCTTTTTGTTGCATTCTAATGACTTTCCCTAGGTCCCTACATTAATATGGAAATAATGTTGGCTCCATATGAAAAACGTGGTCAAGTATTTGTCAAGCAAAATGAGGTCTCCAATTAATTTCCTATAGCTATGTTGATGCAAAAAAGTGCCCTTTAACATACAAGGGTGTTCCTCGATTTGATGTCTCAATTATAACTCACACTATTTGGGATAGGAGAACCATCTGGATTCTGGTTTGGCATCCATTACTTAAAATAAGTGGGAGTTGGTGATGGAATGTAGAATGAAGTATGTAGTACACATTTACTCTAAGTGCGAGAAGTAAAGTATTCTAACCTATCCTAGCTAGGAGAAAAACTAAGAAGATAGAAGATTAGTTAAAATTTCCATATTGTACTTAAAAAAAAAATAGTTGTTAAAGAAAAGTAGAGACACATAAACATGAATGTTAAATGTAAATATAGTATTCTATAGCAACAAATATTTCACAACCATATATCTATCATCTCAGAACAATAAATATTAGATGAGAAAAATGGACGTAGTAGCCATAAACTTCAGTGAAAATTTGTCAACAACTGAAAAATATAGCCTTATAGTTGTGTAAATGATAGCACTAACACTGGAAATACTTCATAGAGAATCCATCACACAAAACCATTGCTCCTCTTAAAAAAAATGCCCTGAGAGCATCTCCTTATTAAATTCCTTGAAATAGTTCTCAAAATTACAAAAAAAGAGCCCCTGATACAAGGTGCTTATGGATATATATATATAGTCTATAGGTCACATCTACTTGTTGGGAATTATTGCATTCCCTTTGACAATTACAACCTTTTGACTTCCTGTATTTTGTCCCTTTCCTAAGAATTTGTAAAACCATTCATTATTTACAAGAAAATATAACTAGACTTGTTCTTTTTCTTTAACATAGGCCACCCAAGCTTCATGTTGGGAAGATATTCCTAATACTCACCTAAATATGAGTTTTTATATAGAGAATTCATAAGATAATATATCTCTATACATGGGGCCCATATCTCCTTTTAGTGTGCTAACAAAGGATTTGATCAAATTTATATCTATGGAGGGCCCAACTACATGCTCTTTTAATATATCATTAGTGATTATGGTGACCATCCCAATTATAATTCCTCTGATGTTGATGTGGTCCTCCAACTCTATCAAAATTTGTTATATGGGCCTTGGTGTTGTTGAGGAAACAAATGGCTATATCCTCACTCAAGCATTTTCAAATCTCACTAGGTTAGGTGAGATAGACAAGATTGTTACCCTGGGCTTATAGCCTAAAAAAAATATCAATCAACCCTCAAGCAATAAGTTCTTGGGCCCAATAATATTATCAAATTTGTATGCTTTGCTGTAAAATAAAATTTAAAAATAGAAAAATTTCTTGTACATGAAGTGTATAAAAGTTAAATGAATAAATACAAGATAAACACACACCTGAAAATTGATACACAACAAGTCTCAAATTGAGAAGAAATCATAAAATGATTTTATTGATATATTTTCTCAGTTATAGCCAAGTTTCTCTTTACAAATCCTTGTGAGGGTTTGGACCAGAATTAGACTTAGAAGCCTAAGATAAAATTTTGAATCACACAAAGACAACTGGTGTCTGGAAGAAAAATACTAAGAATGAAAATAAATTGGATCAATCCAAGCTACATGCACATCATAGTCTTGAATATGCAAAATATCCTTAATCAACATTGAAACTTAATTTGAAAATTCTAATCAAACTAAATAGACTATCAAGATGAATGGATAACCTTTTGAAGCATGTCGAAAGTATATTCTTCCAAGTCCTTTATTTTTTCCACCTTTAGAATATCTCTGCAATCAATAAGAGGACTTCGCTCTCAAGAAACTCATAAATGAATGAATGAATAATAATTCTCATTTTGAGGCAAGAAAAAACCTTATCATAAGTATCTCTCTCTATTTTCTCATGCACACTTTGTTCTTTCTCTCTTCCTTTTATTATTCAAAAAGTAGTTTAAGTGGTTCAACTACTTTGTGTTACTGAAGTTAAATAACTTTAGTTAAGACATGAAATATTTATTTATGATAAGGGTAAATAAATATACTAATATATGATAATTAATAGGTGGGGACCCTATGTCTTTACTTCTTTAATTTTCAACATTTCTTGTTCGACAACACAGGTATTCCAACAGAGGACGAACACCTTCAGTAACCACTCACATAACCAGATCAAATATCAACACATCAATGTTTTCATGTGGTGAAACCCCTACGGGGAAACATCCATAGCCCCAACCAACACGACCACTTGGAGCAGTTTATTAATGCAAAGAAAAAGATTACAGAGAGATTTTACAAGAGAGATTCTCACAATCGATCATCAAAAAATGACCCTCCATGCTCTTTAAATAGAGATCATGGACCAATCGAGCGTTAATCCATGGATCTATGGCCGTTAATATCGAGGAGAGTATGAACCGTTAGATCACTCTATGTCGGGAACATATCGTGACCATCATATTTCCTAACTACAAATGCATACTAATGCATACTAAAGAAACACACTTTTACCTAATGACATATTAGACCAAGTAGATCTTAACTAACTCCTAAGTGTCTAAATATCCTAACATCCC
>ML790018.1:147295-157681 GCA_009831015.1 Picea engelmannii | reverse complement strand
AAGGAGAAGAAAGTGGACCACACAAATCGCTGTGAACAAGCTGCAAAGGACCCGATGCATGCCAAGAGGCACGTTTTTCAAAATTGTCCCGACGATGTTTTTCGAGAACACAACCAACACAAACACCATCTCTGCATGAAACAAGAGGAAGACCAATCACCATCTGTTGATTACATAGTTGTTGCAATGAGCGATAGTTTAGATGACCAAACCGCTCATGCCAAAGTTTGCTCAAGTCATCGCTATGAGCAATAAAAAATGATGAAAAATATATTGACCCAAAATTGTCAAACTTGTACAACCTGGTAATATCATCATCAATTCCAGTTGCAAGAACATGATTAGGATCTTTTATATCCTTGATTACAACTTGGTGAGGTGAAAACTCTACGATTTTACCTTCACCTGAATGAGTGATTTGATATACTAATAGAAGGTTACAAGAAAGACTTGAAACACATAATACATCATTGAAATGGCCATTTTCTATTTGTATTGTTCTAGATCCTTCAACACTAAGAGATCTATCATCACCAACAAATATTTTCTTGGTGTTACATTCATTTATAATAGAAAATATGTCTCTATCCTTAGCCATATGATAAGATGCTCCAAAATCAATAAGCCACTTATCAGAAGTAGAAGTAGAAGGTGTATTGAAGGAGAAACCAGAAGAAGAAAGTGCATGTCCATGAGAAGAAGAAGAAGAAGTAGGATCAATACTGATGTTGTGCTTCTTCATTGCTGCTTCTAAAGTTGCCATCTTCTTGAAACATTTGGACTCATCATGACCATATTTATCACAAAAGTTGCAATGTCTGTCAGTCTTCTTATTTTTATATTTTGCTCCTTTGTCTCCATTCAGAGCAAAAGCTGTCTGAGTGGGTTTGGGACCCTTATATTGCTTGTTGTTGTGGCGAGGATGTTGCTTCTTGGGATTCTTTGGTTTATCTTTCTGCTGGGCAACTAAGGCTTTGTTGGAGGTACCTGCAGTGTTGATCACTCCAAGTTGTACAAGCTTATCTTCCTCTCTAATCAAAGCAACACAAAAGGACTCAAGAGTGGTTTTTTCACAAGATTTCCTTATAGCCTCTCTCATGGCATAAAAGGTAGATAAAAACACAAAATATGTACTACCTAGCTTAGAAAGAATAAGATAGATGCAACGCTCTTCCTCCATTTTTATCTTACATTCTTCACATAAAATTCTGAGTGTTTTAAACCTAGATAGATAGTCTCCAAGGGAAGAAAAATCACTTGGACTCAAGGTCAGTACTTGATTTTCTAACTTCTGTGCTCGAATAATATTGAGCTTACCAAACATAGATTCAATCTTGTCCCAATCTTCTTCGAGGTCATCAATTTCTTGGAGGTGGTATCTTAAATCATGAGAGATGGACATTATGATTTTTCCATGTGCTTCATCACTCCTATTATCCCATTTAGATTTCTTATCATCATAAGTGGGTTCTTTTTCCTTTCCCAAGGTAATCCGGTACAAGCCTTTACTTCTTAATAAATCTTCCATATGAGATTTCCATTGGAAGTAGTTGTTGTTGGTAAGCAAGACATTACATGTAGAATCCATATTAAATATGTAGATAATGTGGATTTAAAAACTGAAACTGATGATCTAGATGGAAAGATATTGAAAATTTATGCAGTTTAAAAAAAAAACGGCATTGAAAACGGACTTTCGATGTGAGAGTTATGCCCTTTTAAAAAAAAGCATAAACGGTAACAAACTAACTACGTGATATTGTAAGTTGCTTTATGAAGTGACCCACTTTTATAAAGAGAAGTGGGGATCACTTTTACAATGAAGTTGTTTTATAACAGAAAATATGCATGCAAAATAAATAACTCTAAAATAAAATATTAAAGCTACTTATAGTGATTCACTTTTATACTTGAAGTGAAATACACTTTACAATTTTAGCATGAATTTTTTCAAAAAAGTAACAAAAGAGAGACTTGAACTCAAGACCTATTACTTAATAAAGCAAGTTTTAACCAAATGGTCTAGCAAAACATATTGTAATGTTCAGAAGGAAGATTGGGGGTGTTGTTGTTGTTGTTGTTGTGGAAGACGACCTTGGAGAGTGTGCTAAAAAAAAACTATTTTCACACAAGAAAAAAATTTCACTTCTCGATGACAGCAAGGGTTAGATCTCGATTAGCTTACCCGGAAGATGCACCTTTTCCTATTTGTTTCTGATTTTATGAGATCGCATAGGGAGTGGGGCAAATAGCATATGCATATCTAAAAGAGTAGCAACCTGGAAATAAAAAAATACAAACTGAAATAAAACCAAAATAAAACTTTGCAGAAATTTAAAAAATGTGTATTCAGGCTTTATACCTCCGGATCTCACTGTAATGGCCGTATCTTGGGAAAACAAAAACCTTTTCGAGTGAAATGAAAAGTGTTTCTGAATGAAACGAGTGCCTCGGACGCAATGGAATAGTCCTCTCAGCCCAAAAATGTACGAAAATGACAGAAAATGGAGATGAGACAACTCGACTTCATGATCTCGATCTACAACAAGAGCGGGTCTTGAAACAGGCTCTGATACCATGTTCGACAACACATGTATTCCAACAGAGGAAAAACACCTTCAGTAACCACTCACATAACTAGATCAAATATCAACACATCGATGTTTTCACGTGGTAAAACTCCTACAGGGAAACATCCACGGCCCCAGCCAACACGACCACTTGGAGCAGTTTATTAATGCAAAGAAAAAGATTACAAAGAGATTTTACAAGAGATTTTCTCACAATCGATCATCGACAAATGACCCTCCATGCTCTTTAAATAGAGATCATAGAACAATTAGGTGTTAAGCCCTAGATCTATGGTCGTTAAGATCGAGGAGAGTATGAACCGTCAGATCACTCTATGTCAGGAACATATCATGACTGTCCGATTTCCTAACTACAAATGCATACTAATGCACACTAAAGAAACACACTAAGAAACACACTTTTACCTAACGACATATTAGACCAAGTAGATCTTAACTAACTCCTAAGTGTCTAAATATCCTAACGTTTCGAATATTCCTTATAACTCCACGATAATTCAACAATATAAAATCAACATTATGAATCATAAAACATTTAATTCAAAATATCATATCAACATCTACTTGTATCTCCAAAAATAACATGATATTTGAGTTTTCAAAAATAAATACCATGAATCTGTTGTCTGTCCAAAAATAATATCAAATTCAAAAGTCATTATCTTAAGACAAAATAAAAATAATTCATGGAATTTATTTTTAAAGAATTCTTCCCTTTCTTTGAGAAGGTCTCCATATTGAGACTTTTTCTCTTCAAGCTTCTCTATCTCTGGATGCACATCACTCAAACTGATTCCTCTTTTGTTATTGTTCTCTTTTGTTGATTTAAGTTTGGAGTGGGCAGATGAAGATGATTTTCTAGTGCTAAGAGAGGTGACTTGTTTCTTTCCTTTATCCAATTTGGAATCACAAGGGGGAAATTTGTGATCCTTTGGAGGAAGTGAGTGAGCCATAGAACTAGTTGAAACAATAGGTGGTGTTGTATGAATAGGATGTGCATGAGGAAGAGGTGCATCATTTGGCCATTGAGAAATACCAGAGGGGGGATTCACAATTGTATTACCCCATAGATAATTTTTTGGTTGAACAAAGGACACATGATCATGAAACCACAATATTAGGATGTGGCTGCAAAATCACTTTGGGAATAGTTGGAGGTTGGGGAAAAATAGGTTGTCCCCCAAGGTTCAAGTGACCCATTTGATTTAACTGATGAAATTCTTTAGAATCAAAATCAAAATGTATAGAAAACCTCATCTTCTTGTGCATCCTAGGTTGCCAAAATATATAAGGCATGGTTCCCCTTCATCCTATATATCCCCTATTGCCTCTGTTTCCACCATGTTGCTACCTTTGCTGAAAAAACTGATTTATATGCCACCAATATTTCATTAGTGCAAGAAACCTTAAAGTAAAATACAATTCAACAACAAAAAACATCAATTACAATTTGTTGAATAGATCCAACTATGGATTTAAGAAACATAGTCATCAAGCATAAAAGGGGAAGATGAATGGGATAAGTGAAAATAAGGGAAGAAAAATTCAACTCAATGAACATCCAACCTTTTATTTCCTTTCATTTGAAATATGAACTAAAATTTTCTCTGCATATGTACATGCCTCTTTTGTTTTAAAATATGAGCAAGGAAGTGCATGCGAAAGGATACTTTAATGACAGGGGTATATGATAAAGGCGTGTAATTTGAGAAAAATGATTGTATCGTGGGAATGTATGGCAAACATTGTTCAATATATTAACTCTATCAACCATTCCTATATATATTCAACTATAAAAACAATCTGTTTTCAAATAATTTTCAAACCACATTTGTACACGCTATAAATAGATATCATACTCTATTCATCATGCTGCTCAAACATTCTTGTCATTAAAAATTGCAAATCACATATATCACAATTTCTCTTAGTCATATGGACAGGGGAGAGAAACATGTAAAATAAATTTGGTATGAGTGAGATTAAGGGAGATTAACTTATGTAAAGTGAAATACATAAGGGGAATGTCAAATCCATATAACAACCCTTTTAAAATACTTAACCATTATTTTTAAAATGTCATCGTATAATCACCCTTCTTGATTGGTAAATAACTTATTACTTCAACCCATTCCAACTCATTAATACCATCCAATCATAACCATGGATTAAATCAGAACGAGGCCTTGCAAAATAAACCAATCAAAATGTAATAGGTCCATGTTGTCCGTGACATATCATATTGTCAAAAATATTTATTGTTGAGTCATAACATGGTGTATAACATTATTAAGCTTAAAGGATGATAGTATAGAAAAAATTAAACTCTTGGAACACCAAACCAGTCATACTCACAACAAAGATAACCTGGGTTTGAGTATGCTCAACCAGAGTCAAATTTGCATATAACCAAAGGATCTACCTTGAATAAAATAGTCTCATTCAAAGAAATTAAACATGATGCAACAATAAATTACCTTTAAAACTTCAATGTGAAAGGGAAGGCTCAACACAAATAATTAATTGATAGGACTATATATATTTGGGTTCATTTCGACCTTTTTAGAAACAAATATCTGAGATGTGTTTGACCCATTTTTCCCTTTTCTATAACCAATATGTGCCCAAGTTTGAACATGGTTCAAAGAAGAATAACCTGGGTAAAATGGTACCAAAGACCAGCTAAAGAAATGAATACAACCAGAGCATGTATGAACAATATTTCAATCAAACACTATTCCATGAATTTAGGCTCGAACCTTGTCAACTCGTGTAACAACAATAATGGGTCTTTCCAGTTACCAAAGAGCTCATAAAATTAACAATACTTAGTTGTGTTCGGAACCCTTACTGTATTTCATGCAAAAAGCATAGGCGAGTTCAACCCATATTTCAATAGTTCACCATTTCTTCAATATGCATAACGAACATAGAATGGAAAATGAAAGCATGAAAAGTGACAGAATAAAACCAAGACTCGACTCCCATTTCATCTAGCAACCATCAATTCTTCATTTTACAATTTTTTCCAATAGGTATAATGCATACGACAAGTAAAAAAACTGAAACCAAATCACCATTATCTCCCAATTTTTTCAGGAACGAAAGACAAGGGAATAAGATATTTTCCACTCATGACCAGTCAAACAGAGACCAAAGCTGCTTCATTTGTAAACAAATTGTATGCAAGAGATGTTGGAGATATGATGCACTTACCTTGTCCAATTGCAAGTTTATACCCTTGAGACAATTGCCACAACCACCAAGCAGGTTCGTTCTTCTAACATAGCTCTTTTCCATAGACTGAGAGATGTAAAATGATCATAACCCTAGCTCCTCGAAAGATGGTAAGGTGTGGGCCTACTAGGCATTAAATCCCATGTCGAATCAAAATAAATGCATGGCTAGCCATCACATCCATTATCTTTTTACCATAGCTTATGTGTACGCTAACTCACTTTAACAATAAATTTATACCATCCATGTCACTTCTAAGTCGCGTCATAAAATACCATGTGATATACTAGAAATACACCATCAATGAAGGGTTTTTCCAAATCCTATTTAATAAAACCGTGGGTCTAGTCCAATTTAATCGGCCATCGAATCACCGGGCATATGCGACCAACTATCCAATGTAATCATGAGTCTGATCCAATGCCACTGACCATTGGGTCACCGAGATACTTGACCACCGGGCCATTGGGCACCATAAAATATTATCACTAACCACTGACCATCAGGCAACATGATATATCATAATGCGCTTGCAAATTTTTACTCTGGTTCGATTGATCTTTTTCATACCGCATCCACATAGATGTCAACCCACCTCCACGTCGACCTATCAACTGCCACATCTTCTCAAAGTAATACCTATGTGGAGGGATAACACTTATAACTAATGTCATATGTCAATCAAATCATATACACAACAATTGATATCATATATTTCATACTATGTAATAACCCAAGTTTTGCGCCTTTCAAAAAATATGCGCCACTTTATGTGTTGAACCCAATTCAAACCTTTTTACCCATGGGCTTCATACTTGTAAAATTTTGAAATATAACCTTTTATTTATCACCATCATCAATATTTCTATATGAAACTAATATGGGCTTTGTAAAGTGAAATTATTGACATGATATAGCTTTTGTGCATACTATAATTTTATAGAAAGATCTTTATATATGCATCATATAATTTTGTAAGACCATGCTTTCTCCCATCATAAATTATTTTTGTCACAGGTATATGCCAATCTTATAGTTTATCTGGTTTGAGTTTATAAACATGGAAAATGACTTGTATTGTATGTGTAATCATGGAATAATGCAATACATATAACTTTCGTATTTCATAAGTACTGGGACAATACAAAGTTGAAGAAAGAAGAGAAGAAAACACCACTGATATGCATCAAGGTGAAGTGTAATAACCATATCATCATATAATCATGAACTTGAAGCATCATACCACATTTTGAAGATTTATCATAACGTTGTTGATATGTGTAAGACATCTAACCCCCTAAGTACCTTCTAAGGGAATGGGGTATTTAAATTTCACTTCTTGTAATCACCTCAAAGCCTCTTTTCGAGGGAACCATAGTCTTCTACTAGTCGATAGCTTTCCAACGACTTTAAATTTGTCCAAATCTGAGTTTTGGATCGAAATTTATGGCCTTTTAAAGTTTTTTGGGTTTTCCCTCCACTATGTTGCCACGTGGAACCCACATGGCTCCATGCCATCCGTGACCTATAACAAGGTTATGATGTGTCATAGCATTCCATCTCCTAGTATAGACGTGGTTGTTGACGTGGTACATGCCATCAGACTTTATGGGCCCTTAGCATATCGACCCTCGTCTCTTTCATCATTCTTTTGATATTCAATATACTGGGTGTTGTCCCACCAGGGTGCCAAGATATCAATCCTCGGGGAAACCAAAACTCCTATCACTTTATGAATCCAAAAAATATTTTGGTGCTGAGCTGACACCTTAAACACATGGCTCTACCATGTCCTACTAACCAGTATGACATGTGGCCCTGTCCTCACCTACCACCTATCGTGATATGTGGTGCTCACGACATGATACGGGGCATTGCGTAAAACTACAAATCACCATGACAAATGGATCAAACACCACTTGAAATGTGTCACAGTACCTTCGTGACATGTGGTCCAACCATGAAATGACACATGGAAAAATCCTCATATTCCACATCATCACCAGACTCCCAGGTTCCCCACTCTTGATCCAACACTTTTCTGTTCTTTATTAGTCAAGATGATGTCACCTTGACATCATCAGTGCACTCCTCGACTTTCATGGTTCACACATGTGCAAAGGGTTGTGGGGTCAGAACCCTTGCCATGTGGCTCCATGTGGTGTTGACCTGTCCGTCGATGTGGCTCCCACATGGGACCCACCAGGATATCGGGCCACCAGGCCACCCGATCCATTTATCACCTCACACACCACTCTGCAAAACCTTGATGCTGATGTTTTGGGGAATCGTCCCACTGAGATACCAAGGTACCGAGTTCTTCCAAAGAAAAATGGTTAAGATATGATTCTCTAGGTCTCGATGCTCTGACACTCTGGCATGAAACCATTCCCAATCTTAAGTAATGGATCAATGATGCGAATATGTTGATCCTCTAATCTAATGTCTATGGTCTAAGGGTGCATTATCTAAGGGTTTGTACTCGGTAGGGAACCCTTCTTGACCCACTAACGAGTCTTTAGGCAACACATAGCATCCTCCTGTTGCAATGGTTCCACGTCAACACCCCGTGTCAACTATATTTCCCCTCCATCCTAGGATTATACTTGAGATAAATGGTTGAGATTGCTCAACACTCATATCTGACGGATGAAATTCAAGGCTGCTATGAAAAGGTCTAAGCCCAATAGGGCCCACAATCGATCCGTCAATGAGCCAAATGTTGACACGTGTCATTCTTCAGGTGTGCGGGATGCCACCCTATCACGTCACGCCACTATGATATAACCCTCATTCTTGTGTACAAGGTAAATGGTGGAACCTTTCCCTGATAATATTTCCCCATCGACCTACCGACATATCGGGTCTTCCCAAGTCTTATTTCAACTTAGCATTCTTCTGGGGTTCGGTACTCTGGTAACCTGAGCGTTGAATCCCTCTTGAGCTTTACTAAAGGATCTATGGCTAAGGTATCTTGAATGGTATATCTAGCAATTGTCATTTATAGGCATTGACACAATGTTTTTAAGCCCAACTTGGCTCACACTTAACTCATGGGTAAATCAACCTCCTCCATGTGGCATCCTCAACCACATTGTCTGCCTACGTGGATTCCAAATCACATGTGATTTCATTTCTTTCTTGCGCTTGTATATAATAAGGGAAGGGAACCTAGGGCTTGGACCCTATCCCACTAGGGAATTAAGACATCAGGCACCGGTCTTCCCAGCATATGTTGGCATAGGGGCAGACCCAGGGTTCAACGCTACAACAACACACCAACAAAACCCTAACTACCGACCCTTTCGGAAACACCTGTGAAGCAGATGAAGTCTCACCCGAGGTAGAGGCAGTGGTGGTTGCGAGACTCAGGTGTCTGCAACCTTAGTCGGGACACAGATTTGTGATTATGATACTTAATAGAGCACTTAACATCGTCAGTTCCTCAATATGCAATCAATATCTACTTCACTGATAAAATAGAGCTTTGCAACATTCACACTGATCTAATGTATTTAATCACTTAGCATATGTAAATAGATTAGATCTAGCAGATCAAGCACTAAACATATTCATACAGATCAGATCTAACATTCTCACATATCATTATCACTAAGCATAAGTAGATTTATCTAATCATCTCAAAGAACTTAGCAAATAACATATAAACACATTAGAACATCACACAGAGCAGAGTAACATAGTATTTATGTGGTTCACCCCCACCCTGGGGCTACGTCCACCAACTCTTTTTCTTTATTATCTTCTCAATAAGTTACATGCACAGATCCTCCAAACATTTCTCCGCATAGGACATAAGATCTGCCTAGCTCGCTAGATCCTTCTTCCTTGCGTTACATCACAAAACCTTCCACTATCCATTACAACCACTTTCACTTAGCTTTGTGTTGGTCACTATAATTGCTTAATTGAATTTTAAACAACTAAGTGAAACATAAATTATCAACCCAGGGAAGTCTTTTATTTCAAAGATAACCACTCACTATATATGCTCAATTCCAAAAGCAGCTTAGTGTTGTAGTAAAGAAACTTGTACTAATCTTACTTGCCCAAATAAACTGAAGTTCTGTATTAAATCACAGGAAAGTAACTTCCCTATTGCAACCCTTTAAAGATCAATTTAAGAATCCTAGATTACATTTAAAATAATACTTGCAATGGGAAAGAACAACTATTCTGCAATCAGAGAACATGACCCTTACTCTCAACAAAGACTTCAGCATTAACACTCTTTCATGAAAGCAACAATGCAGAAAACAATTAACTCTATTTGACAGAAAACAAAGCCACCTAGTTCCTTTCTTTCTAAGCAGGAGCCTTGAGCCTTACTTCTGTTTAGCACACTTGTGAGGTTGAGGTTTACAGAGAACAGGGCGGTCTGATCCCTTCCTTTCTGAGCAGGGATTACTAACCCAAGTTCCGGCTAGCATTAATGAAGATCTACAGAAAACAGGGTGTTTTGGTTCTTTCCTTTCTGAGTAAGAACCCTTAACCCTATCCCTGGCTAACACACTTGCAGAGGGAAAAGAAATCTACA
>ML790018.1:62231-114560 GCA_009831015.1 Picea engelmannii | reverse complement strand
TCCATCTTTGGGTAGGACACGTGGTCACAGATAAACTTTTCCTGACTAGAAAGTCAAAGAAAGGAGGTGCTCCAACCTCCGATATCACGATACGCGAAATTGCGAAACGCAAAGTCCCGATGAGATCAGGACCATCTGATCACGAAAGGTCGTGGGTCATCGATCGGAGAAAAGAGGATATCGGGGATCGTGACTTGGAGTGTCGAAACACTTCATCATAGGAACACTGAAATGTGAAATGCCAAAATGCCGAAATGCGAAGTTCCTTTTTCTTTTGGCATAAGCTGTGGTTACCGCTAGTGGTCATATGAGGGGAAGGAGATAGAGTAGATAAGCTCCATTTCGGGGATCATGACTTGGAGTGTCGAGACACTTCATCATAGGAATGTCGAAATGACGAAATGAGAAACAAATTTTAATTAAGCTCGTGGTCATAGCCAATGGGAATATGGTTTAAGCACAAGTGCCTTGTTGAAGCACTCGAGGGTTATTCTATGCTGAGTCAAAACAAATGTATGATCATCGAACTATGTTGGTTAAATATTTAAACTAATTGTGTGGATGTTGTTCTTCTTGATGCCTTGGACAATGATGATCATTGTAAGGTAGTTATTCAATTATTATAACTGAATCTTCGAAGCCTGAGGGTTCTAGTGTATGCTCTAATTGTACAGGGTATATATAAGTGAATTTTTGTGTGATGCATGTGGTGTAAGGGGAATAAATTGTAGAGCCGTATCTCTGAAAGAAAAACACAGAGGAGAAAAGTAAAATTCATTTATGTAAATTAAGATGAATTGAAATAAAAATTATATAGGGACAGTGAGAAGAAATGATGAAGATAGAGCAAAGATTAAGGAGAGAAGACATATGCACATATTGATAAATCTATGTGGTTTGGTCAAGAATGGATTCTGATATGAATATATAAACAAAGAGGATTTGAATGCTTAATCTTTGACAGAGAAGATAAAGAGTTGGTTTGCAGGTTCTTAGTGATAGAGAAGGATTCCAGGGTGGTAGGGAGGAGCAAGGGAAGACTATAAAAGTCTTCTGTACAAGTTGGTGCTTGTACATCTGGGAGTTGTAGCTTCCATTCAGTAGGTTCTGAAGAAACATAGGTAGCAGCCTCATCTGGGTTGTAGCTCAGATAAAATAATAATGTAAAGAGAAGTTGGATCTTGCCTTTCATTCATAAGAAGAAGAGGTTTTTCCCTTTTGGGTTTCCTCATGAAAAATATCTGTGTCATTGTCTATTTATGTGATTGCATATTGATTTATTTGAATGATTTGTAGCAAGACATATAGTAAAAGGCATAATCTATGTTCATTGAGTAATATGTTAAATAAAAAGAAAGAAATTTTATCTAACTGATTCACCCCCCCCCCCTCTCAATTAGGCTATCCTGTTTAACAGTTTTTGGGTTGTCTATGTCGGATATCTCCGCAGGGTATGTTGGAATAAGGAGGTTCACCAACCATTCCTCGGTGATCTCCTCCAAGTCCTCCTCTGTCATCTTGTAGTAGGACTGCAACTGTTGATTATGTCCATCGGCGTGCACTGTGATATAAATGAAATGCCTATCAGCGCTGAACTTTATCAAAGGTCGGAACCTGTGTAAAGTATTCAGAGTTATGAGAGGCAGAGACTGTATGGATACCTTCAACTGGTTGTAGTATGTGTGGAATACAACATTTGACTGCCATTTCTTATTCATGCCACTGGAATACCATAGTGTACTGAACTTCGCGACCAAAGTTTCAAAGGGCTCGTTGTCCGGGAAGGTCGCACCTTCCAGCATCTCCTAGGCAATGAAAGTGATCAGGATCAATAGCGAGCTGAAATGAAATTCACACCCTTGATCTTGGGCTTATCTGTAGTCAAGTTCTAATTGGTTCACCAGGTACTATGCCCAATTCATTTGTAGGCCCTCCGCGCACTTTCCTGCGAGGTCGACTACAAAACCGGTGACTTGGGTGGGTCGGTTCTTTCGTACTAACTTTCCTGTGATCAATTGACAGGTGAGGCACACTGCAGCGCTCTAGATAGAAGCTACCTTGTAGCCTCACGTGACCTTCTCGACATCACCATAGGTTTCCTTGATCCTTTGAGTTAGAGCGCGATCCATTGTTTTTCTGGGATAGAAATCCTGTGGGTCAGGGCCTTGCATACTTATCCTTGTGATCCGATTGATCAATGTCGGATCCACTATGATATGGTGGTTTAACCACAAGTATCCACCATGGTAACATGACAACAACATCTTAACACATGCATTAACCTCTTGGTGTCTTCCAAAGTGAGGAATCTTCATGACGTTGAGTAGTGTAGACTGCACAAGGTTCATATTCCATGACCGAGAGGCGATCTTTGAATTCTTTCCCTTTGTTCTGGTCAGGTACTTATGTGGGGCGAGCATGTTGTAGACCTTCCTGTCACTGAGGTTGAAGTTGCTAAACTTCAATGGTGCAATCTTTTCTTGGTTTGCACGAACTGCGCATATCCCTTTCGGGAGGTACACAGTGATTAAGGCATACTCAAAGTATCTGGGCACACTGTCTCAATTTATTGTGCCACTTAGAGGTGGTAGATAGGTGGGTAATATGATTGGAATCAACTTAGCATTCACAAGATCATCCCTGTGCTTAGTTCGCTTCTCATTTTATGGTCGAGATGGTCCATCTCGAGCAGTTAATGGAGAGGCTGGAAGTCCTCTCGTGGATGATGCTTGTACACCTGTGGATAATCCTCTCTCTGACATGACTCTTTCAATCATCAGTTCAAGGAGTAATTATGTCACTGATTCTTTGACTGCGTTGAGTTCCTCAGACATATGCACTCGAGATTAATTAGATCGGGGTCAAATTAACTTAGACACTGTAGTAAAATAAACAAAAAGAGTGCAATGTTCACTGTATGCAATTTATATAATTCACTTAGTCTTCGGGCTCAAAATCTTGGTTAGCAAAAGTGTTCTTGGTGCGTGGAGCAACGAGATAAATAGGTAGCTCGACAATGGGTCTCTTGCAACAGGTATGAAGCCTCATAAACTCTGTTCAGTCCGTTATGGTGTGGTCCAACAGTCTGGTGTCAAGCCTTAAATGCCTTTCTATCCATTTGGGGTGGCAGTTGAATGGTTATAATGTCCCCAACCACTATATTGCTTCGCCACGACGAAGTTCCATGTGTCGCTATTCTGATATCCCGACGAAGTTCCAATTTTGCAAATTTCCCTCTTGTGAATTTCCCTCTGGAACTTTCTGTAACTTTTCAATCTTATCCCTCTTCTTACTTAACTTCCTAGCCTTCTTTCCAGTGAGCTTCATCTTGGTATGTCTTTTTCCATTTTGATTCTTATCTTCGTTTGACATAGTCACTGCACGTTGTTGAGATTCTTTCCTAGGATTCGGGGGTAGTACCTCTTCTTTATCTGGGGTAGGTACTTCAATCTTYTGTGAGTCCTCTAATTTTCTTGCAACTTCAACATCTAGGCCTCTAGTGTTAAATATCTTCGATCTGTTCTCCTGTTCTTCAATCAAGTGTGCAATCCTTCTGGTCATGAAATATTTTAAATCTTGTTTCTTCTGCTCCAAAAATTCCGCGTCTTCCTTTCGTTTGGCTTGATATCTATCAATCCAAGGTTTTCCTAGTAATATGGTAAATGGGGCGATGTCTTCAATAAATTTAATAATCTCAAAATCTTCTTATGTCGAAGTTTCATTGGAATTCGTAGGTATCTGAGTGAGCTTTCCACATATGTTTACCAGTTTTCCTCTGAATAATCCTACTCCTCCTAACGAAGGAATCATAACAGGCCTCCCTATAGCTTCCCAAGTTCTCTTTGTCATGATATTCACCAGTTTCTCTTCATCTAGAACACAGTCAATGTCGAAGTCTCTTATTCTTGCTTCGATGCATTCTTTTTCTTTGAATATCTTTGATAATCTAACATGTCGGTGATCATTCAGGGTTTCTTTCATTTTTAGCAATACTTTCTCTGATTCTTTCTGGGATTCTTCTATTTCTGAATCTGCCTTGAGGTTTTCCTGGTTCAGATTCATTCCTTCAAGATTAACAATCATTCTAGGGAAATCCAACACTTCATGGTCCATAGCTTTGCAACAAAGACAACTAGGTCTTTTTCCAGGGCATTCCTTAGCAAGATGTCCTAGTCTTGTGCAGTTGTAACAGAGGGTTAATCCTCTCTTTCTTTTAAATGATCCTTGGCTTCTCCTGTACTGCGCGCTAGGATCATAGGAGCTAACCTGCAACAAATTCTTTCTAGGATCCTACATCCACTTGTTAGTCCAAAAATTCTTTCTAGGATCCTGCATCCACTTGTTAGTCCAAAAATTGTTTCTATGCATAGGTATAACATATCTTTCACTATTATTTTCAGATCTACTCATATCAAGCCTTCTTTCATCTATTAGTACCCTAGTTTTCAAGCTAGGACAGAACCTATCAAACATACCTAGATCCATACTTTAGAAACAAAAATTTCCACTTATCTTACTTTTACAGAGTACAAAGCTTTCTGATCTAGAATTTTACTACTATTCTTACCTTTATTAGAGCACAAAGCTTACACATCTTGCCTCTTTTGTTCATATCTGACCTCTTTTCTTCAGATATGACCTTCCTCTTGCCACAAAGATTCACAGGTTAAGTAAAATACTGCACACTCGGGCAACAAATCTACGCATGGAGCTTTTAGAACTTCAGAACGAATCTTTGCACAAAGCTTCTTCTTTCTCAGTTCCCAACAATCAAAGTTTCAGGTCCCGGCAACAAAACCATTTGTTGGCATAGGGGAAAACCCAGGTTTCAATGCTACAACAACGCACCAACAAAACCCTAACTACTGGCCCTTTCGACAACACCTGCGAAGTAAATGAAGTCTCACCCGAGGTAGAGGTAGGGGTGGTTGTGAGACTCAGGTGTCTGCAACCTTATCTCAGGCACAAATCTATGATTATGATACTTAATAGAGCACTTAGCACCGTCAGTTCCTCAATATGCAATCAATATCTACTTCGATGATAAAACAGATATTCACAACATTCACACTGATCTAATGTATTTAATAACTTAGCATAGGTAAATAGATCAGATCTAGTAGATCAAGCACTAAACATATTCATACAGATAATATCTAACATTCTCACATATCATTAGCACTAAGCATAAGTAGATTTATCTAATCATCTCAAATCACTTAGAAAATAACATATAAACGCATAAGAATGTCACACAGAGAAGAGTAACACAGTATTTATGTGGTTCACCCCCACCCTGGGGCTACGTCCACCAACTCTTCTTCTTTAATAGCTTCTCAATAGGTTACATGCATAGAGCCTACGAAACCTTCTCCGCATAGGAAAAAAGATTTGCGCAGCTCGCTAGATCCTTCTTCATTGCGTTACAACACAAAGCCTTCCACTGTCCGTTACAACCACTTGCACTTAGCTCTGCAAGTCTCCTACAGTCATGCACAAAGCACTTACAGACTCTACTTGCACTTAGCATACATTCACATCTGACTAGCGGCCTAACATCACATAGATGCCTCTCCTTACATTGCCTAGACATCTATTTATATATTACAAAATAGGCCTAAGCATGGGTAAACCCATGGGCCGACATCCCAATCCCATTACATAATCCCAAAAAGGGGCCGAGATCCCGTGATCTCTGCTTCATCTTGTGCTCCTCCTTTGACAGGCTATCGAAGTCCAAAATAGGTCAACATGACCAAGAATATCCCAAAACTTGGTCAAGGGCCAACATCATAACCCTTCAAATAAAATCTCGTTGGTCCAGGATTTTGACTTCCTTATCTTGGAGGATTAAGGTCAAGTATCTGATGACCATCATATCTGACGGTTGCTAAGTCTCGTCGACTCAACCAAGGATTAGACAGGTTTAGATGATGGTTTGGGCCTAGCGATCCTGTATTTTCGCATTACCTCTACCTACAGGATTAACCTCTTGGTTTCCTCAGACTCTTATGCGTCCCACAATGATACCAAAGTTCACAAACCTCCCTTTTCTTTGAACATGGGGTATTTAACAATATATTCTGGCCTTAGTCCTTATTAAATTCAACAACAATCTTATACACTCATGAATACAGTTACAAACTTAGTCCATCTTCTTTATTCATTTTATAGAATGCATAAATACTTATCTGAAAGCTAGAAAATCCTGGAAACTGCTGAAGGGTGTGCCACTTTCCACAAAACCATAGGCGCAACTACTCCTGGTACCTTCACAATTGGCCACCCCCTAGCCAAAGTATGATGCCAAAAGAGAGAGATATATTTCTTCTTTTTCTTAGCTATCAGAAAGGGATGAAGGTTACTCTCCTCCCATAGGAATTATGGAAACCTGTTCTACATCCAACCAAGTAAGGTGACATGTTGTGATTTATCACTTAATCACCAAAATTTCTCTGCAACCCCATTTATACGCTGAATTTGAAGAAATTTCCAGCAATCCCTGAACCCATAAAAATGCCTTTTCCATTTATTCTCTGTTATGATCCAAACCAAAGAAATCTCACACGTTCCTCTTACTCAAAATTGGTCTCCAGACCCCAACCGTGTGCAACTATTGTCCTCCTCCTCCTTTTTACTCTTTTCTTTCCTTCCTCAGTAATATTTCATGGTCAAATCAAGAAACTTCCAATGGGTACTCTTCCCATCCTCTCATTCATTCTTGAGGAAGACTCCCCAACTACCAACTTGACTGGTAAATAAATTCTTTAGAACAAAGGACAATTTTGGGCTTGAGCATTTCAAATCCAACAGAGTACTTCCTAGAAGGGGTCATATCAACTAGTGATGGTTCCCCTTACCATTCCCTCTCATGAAATCATCTCTGTATAGGCAACATGTTCAATAGTTATTCATATATTTTCATTTTTTTATATTATAAGCATAAATAAGATTACATCACATTCTTTAAAAATGGTTCATTATCTTTAAAAATTCACACATAATAAGCCTATCCATAGTTTTGGAAATAATAGCAATTATATTTACAAGTTGGGGGAAACAGGGGTATTGCAATCCCCTCCCCCTTAAAGGAACATTTTCCTTAGTTTTCTAACTGCCGCTATTATTTCTAGGAACATCAGTAAAAAAAAATGGGTATGCATGTTTCATGGAATCCTCCATTTCCCATGTAGCTTCATCTGGACCAAAATGTTTCCATTGCACCTTGACCTATGCAATGGTTTTGTTCCTAAGTGGGATCTCTTTCTTGTTGAGTATACATTGTGCTTCTTGTAGGAATTCTTGCTCTGGTTCCACCTAGATCACATACCAGTCAATTATATGATTAGAATAATGTACATGTCTCTTTAGTAATGAAACATGGAAAACATTATGTGCTTTCACCGTGGGAGGTAAAACTAATCTATATGCTATAGGTCGCACTCTGTCCAAAATTCCAATAGGTCCAAAAAATCAAGGTGCCATCTTGGCACAAGTTCCCATTCTCAAGGAAGTTCTTCTGGGCCTAATTTAGAGATATACATGATCCACCATTTTGAATTTCCTAGGAGTCCTATTTATGTATGCATAGCTTTTCTGTCTGTCCTGAGCCACTTTTAGGATTTTTTTTTATCTGAATTAATTGTTGTTCCATTTCTTTTAGCACCTGCATGTAATTTTGTCCACTAGGTTGTCCCAACTAATTGGAATGTTGCATTACCTGTCATAAGAGCCACAAAATGACTCATTTTCAATTACTTTTGATAGGCATTGTTGTAGGCAAATTCTACCAGTGGTAGATATTCTTTCCATTTCTTGGGTTGATGCATCACATGCATCCTTAGAATGTATTCTAATACTTGGCTTACCCTCTCTCTTTTTCCATCTATTTTATGGTGGTAGGCTATACTAAATAATAATTTAGTACCAAATCCAACAAATAGAGATTTCAAAAAAATTGAAGTAAATTTAGCATCTCTATGTGTTATAATTTCCTTAGGTATACCATGCAACCTAAATATTTCTTTAATGAAAATATTGGCAATATATCTTGCCTTTCTAGTTGATTTTAGAGGGATAAAGTGAGCAACCTTGCTCATCTTATCCACAACTACCATAATTGCATCATTATGTTTGGATGATTTAGGCAATCTTTTGATAAAATCCTTGGAGATGGTTTCCCATTTCCATTTAGGAATTGGCAGGGGATGTAACAACCTTTTTGGGTGCTTGTGTTATACCTTGACCTTCTGACATTCCAACCATTTATCTAAGTAGTCAACCATGTTCTTTTTCATTCTTAGACAACAAAACAATTTCTTAGTCGTTGTGATCATTTTTGGATAACCAGGATGGACAGTATATGGTCTTTTATGTAGTTCATCCATCATGAACTTCTTCAAGTCATCACAATTTGGGATATACAAAATGCCTTTATAATCCAACAGTCCATCATTCAACATTTGTTAACCTTCATATTTCATCCATGTGGGTTCCTTCTCTAGGTATTCCTTTACAGTTCCGAAAAAATCATTTGTTTCTTGTGTACTTTTAACCCTTTCCTTGATGTCTGATTCAGAGGTTCTTATAAATGCCAAGTGAATCACTTGAATTATTATAATAAGGTAATCGACCACCCTGTTTTATTTTCCCTTAATGTGTTTGATTCCAAAATCAAATTCACTAAGGAGAGTCATCAACCTAGCTTTCCTACCATTGAGTTTGGGCTGGTCAAACAAATATCTTAGCCCACTATGGTCTATCATAAGCATAAATTTTCTTCCTAGGAGGTATTGCCTCCACATTTTCAAGGAATCCACTATAACATCCAATTCCAAGTCATGGGTCACATAATTTATTTCATGCTCACTCAATTTTATGGATTCATAATAAATTGCATGCCCTTATTGGATGAGGACTCCTCTGATTCCTTCCTTGCAGGCATCTATACACACAAGGAAGTTATTGTTTGGGTTTGAAATTTTTAGCAAAGGTGCATTGGTTAGAAGGTGTTTCAGCTGCTAAAAATTCTCCTCACAATCTATTGTCCAAACAAATTTAACTCCCTTTTTCTGAAGGGAGGTGATTGGATAACCGATCTTCGATAACCCTTTATGAATTTCCTATAGTACCCTGCTAATCCCATAAAGGATATGACATCAACTACATATTTTTGTGTAGGCCAATCCATGATGTCTTTGATCTTGTCAAGATCAACTGCCACCCTTTCTTTAGAGATGAGATGGCCAAGGTAATGGACTCGTTCTTGGAAAAAGTCACAATTATTAAAATTTGTATAGAGCTTGTGCTCTATAAGCACTTGAAGCAATAACTTGAGGTGCTCTTCATGCTCTTCCTTTCTCTTAGAATAAATTAGGATATCATCAATGAAGACCAACATAAATTTTTCCAAGAACTTGTTGAGCACATTATTCATCAAGTACATGAAGGTGGTTGGTGCATTGGTAAGCCAAAATGGCCCCATCACAAATTCATAGTGTCCATACCTTGTCCTAAAGGATGTTTTGTGGATGTATTCATCCTTAATCTAGACCTAATGTTATCCAAACCTTAGGTCAATCTTGTAGAAAATTGCAGAACCCATTAACTGGTCAAATAAGTCATCAATTCTTGGTAAGGGATACTTATTCTTAATTGTCATTTTGTTGAGTTGTATATAATATATGCACAATCTGAGTGTGTCGTCCTTCTTCTTCACAAACAAAGATCAGGCTCCCCAAGTGGACACACTGGGATGAATGTAACCTTTGTCCAACATCTATTTCAATTGTAATTTGAGATCAACTAGCTCTGGGGTAATCATCCTATAGGGTGCTCTAGACATTTACACTACTCCAAGAATAAGTTCTATTGAGAAATTAATGTCTCTTTTTGGAGGAAAACCTGGTACCTCTTCAAGAAACATATCTTTATATTCTCTTAATAAAGGATGATCCAATAGGATCGATTTAATTTCCTCAATAGAGTTCAGTACATGTATTGCATACAAGGGACGTCATTTTCTACAATACTTCTTCACTTGAAGGGATGATATTTTTATTACTGAGACATGATTTTGGATTCCTTGTAGGATCCTTTTCTTCCCTTTCTCATCTTCACATTCCAATGTTTTGTTATAACATTCGAAATTGGATTTATGGGAAGCCAACCAATCCATGCCAATCAAAATGTCATAATATCCTAAAGGGAGTATGTTCAGGGTAGCTTGGGTGGGAAACCCATTCATAATGAATTGGCATGCTGGTATGACCCCTGTTAGTTTTATTTTTGTTCCAAAGGCTAGTTGTACCCGCCATGATTCAACATGTTTTACTTGCTACAGTTTACATTTCTCAACAATTTTAGGGGAAACATAACTAGAATTAGAACTGAGGTCAATTAAAATGGAAACAAGATGGTTGGAAATTGTACCTTCCATCTCCACCACTGAATCTTGGTGGTGAGCTTGTCTGTTATCCAGGGTTGCATAAATTTGTAGCATGCTCCTAGCCACATCATTGAATGTGGTAGATTCTTGTATGTTGTAGACCATGCTATTGTGTTTCTTCCTATGTGGGCACTCCCTCAATAAATTTTCTTCTCCACATCCCCAACACTTCAATGGTTCTCTCTTTGTATTATCAGTCTTTCTTGGGGATGATCCAAAGGGCTTGTTTCCACTCTGAGATGGAAAATTATGTTGATACACACTCGTGGTGGGAAGCATCATCTTATGTATTTTCCATGATTCTTAAACTTGAAGGTTTTAAAACCCTTATTCTTGAATCACAGTTTACCTTTCTTCTTCCAATCTTTAAGAGGTTCTTCCTTATGCTTGAATTTCTCATAGCAGTACCTTGCCTTCCAAATATTGTCTTCTAAAGTCTTAGGTTCATCAAAATCAATTCTATCTCAGAAGGATTTATGCAACCCACTAATGAATCACAACATTTTCACCTTTTCATATTTTATATAGGGCACATACCTCATTAACTCTAGGAATATTTTGACATATTCATCTATGGTTAGTTTTCCCATCTTGAGTTCATAGAAATCCTTATTATTTTAATCATGGTACCCTTCAAATAGGTACTTCTTCTTAAAGTGTTTCTCAAATTGTCTCCATGATAGCTCTTTCTCATGGATTCCCTTCACATTTCTAAGGTCCTCCCACCAAATATAGGCCTTTCCATTCAAGTTGAAAAAGGATATTCGAGCCTTCAAGTTTTCAGAGTAGTCATCGAATATAAAGTATTTCTTTAATCCAACTAGCCAAACTTATACTTCTTCTCCCTTTTTAATCTCCCCATCAAAAGTGGGTGGCTTGGCTTTCTTAAATTCTTCAGAGTCATGGATCTTGGAATGTTTCCTCTTATTTCTTCTCCTATGAGAATGTGAGTTGGTCCCAATACTGGAAAGTTCCTTGGAGATTTCAAGTCCCTCACTAGAGGATTCTCCAGATGAATCCTTACTATTAGCATGCCTCTTGGCTCCACTTAGGCATTTTTTTAGGTGATTCTCCTTCTGTTGTGACTATTAGGGTCATGTTTTTATATTTCATGTGGACTTTGGGTCTTCTTGGTCTATTGTCTATCCAAATTACTTTCTTCTTCCCCATCCTACAGACAAATAATTCTATGTTTAGTGAAATCAGATTCATTATTAAGCCTATAATAATGTCATATAGACCAAATTTAAACATGTAAAATCATTTGAAAGTTCTTAACCTCCTTTTTAGTAGTAAATATTTTGTACACTCTTATGAGTAGGGTAAGATAGGGTGCCCTCCCCCTTAAAATTTATTTTCCAAGAAGGTTTATTAGAATCTTTCCTGAGCCCAAACAAACCAAGTGTTGTTTCTTGCTTTGATACCACTTGTAAGACACCCAACCCCTTAAGTACCTTATAAGGGATTGTGGTATAAAAATTTCACTTCTTCTAATTGTCTCAGAGCCTCTTTTCAAGGGAATGATCATCTTCTGTTGGTCGAGATCTTTCCAATGACTAAAAATTTGTCCAAATATGAGTTTTGGATTGAAAGTTATGGCCTTTTAAAGTTTTTTGGGTTTTTCCTCCACTATGCTACCACGTGGCGCCCACATGGATCCATGTCATTTGTGACCTCTGACAAGGTTATGATGTTTCATAACACTTCATCTTCTAGTATCGACGTGGATGCTGACATGGAAATTGACGTGGTATCGATCACCAAATGTTTTGGGCCCTCAACATATCAACCCATGACTCTTTCATCATTCTCCCAATGTCTGATATACCGTGTGCTAGCCCACCGGTTTATCAACCCACTGAGATACTAGAATATCGACCCCTGGGGAAAACAAAACTCATATCACTTCATGAATCCAACACCCGGTCCGGGGCCTAGTTGGTGCCTCGAACATGTGGCTTTGCCATCTCTTGCTAACCGGTATGACATGTGTCCCTGTCCTTGCCTGCCATCTGTCATGACACCTGGCACTCATGACATGGTACGAGTCATTTCATAAAACACCAAATCACCATGAAACATCGGTCAATCACCACTTAACACATGGCACAATACCTTCTTGACACGTGGTCCAACCATGAAATGACACACGAAAAAATCCACATATGCCACATCATCACCAGACTCCTAGGTTCTCCACTCCTGAGACAATACTTGTTTGTTCTTTATTGGTCAAGATGATGTCACCTTGACATCATATGTACACTCCTCAACTTTCAAGGTTCACACATGTGTGAAAGGTTGTGGGGTCGGAACCCTTCCCACTTGGCTCCATATCACATTGACATGTCTACCGACATGGCTCGTAAAGTGGCTGCCATATGGGGCCCACTAGTATATCGAGCCAATGAATCCATTTATCACCTCACACACCACTCTACCAAACCCTGATGATGATGTTCCAAGGCATCAACCCACCAAGATACCGGGGAACTAGTTTCTTCCAAAGTAAAATGGTCAAGATGGGATTCCTGAGGTCTCGGTGCTCCATTAATCTGGTGCAAAACCCTTCCTAAACTTAAGTAATAGATAAGCGATGGGAATCCATTGATCCTCTGATCCAATGACTATTTTCGAAGGGCGCATGATCTAAGGGTTTATACCCAATAGGGAACCTTGCTTGACCTGCTAACATGTCTTTAGGTGACATGTAGCATCCTCTGGTTGCAATGGTTCCAAGTTGGAATCCCATGTCAAATATACATGCCCTCCCTCTTGAGATTCTACGAGATATCAATGATCAAGATCGCTTGACACTCATATTTGACGACTAAAATTCAAGGCCACCGTGTGAAGGTCTAAGCTCGATAGGGCCCACACTCAATCCGTTGATGAATGAAATGATGATGACTTGTGTCATTCTCTGGGTGCAGGATGCCACCCTGGAATGTCATGCCACTATGACATCAACCTCATTCTTATGTACAAGGTAGAGGGTGGAACCTTGTCCCAAGAATCTTGCTCCATCGGCCTACCGACATATCGGGGCTTCCCAAGTCTCAGTTCAACTTCGCATTCTTCCGGGGCCCGATATTGCGGTAGCTAAAGCGTTGAATCCCTCCTGAGATTTATTAAATGATGTACGACTAATATCTCTCGAATGATAGTTCCAAAAACTATCATTTAGAGGCATCTATGCAAGGTTTTTAAGCCCGACTTGGCTCACACTTACCCCAAGGGTAAATCAACCTCCTCCATGTGGCATCATCAGTCACATTGTCTGCCCACGTGGCTTCCACATCACATGTGATGCCATTTCCTACTCACACTTTTATATAATAAGGGAAGGGAACCTAGGGTTGGAACCCTGTCCCATCGGGGTACCCGAAAACTGGGCACCAGTCTTCACAACATAACCCTTCAAAAAAAATACCAATGGTATGGGATTCTGACTCCTACTCTTGGAGTATCGATGATGAGGATCTGATGACCATAATATATGATGGTTGTTGAGTCTCATAGACTCAACCAAAAAATAGACGAGTTTAGATGATGGTTTGGGCCTGGTGATATTGTAGTTTCACACTACCTTAATCTACACGATTAACTTATTGGTTTCCTCAGACTCTTGTACGTGTCGCAATGACACCAAAGCGCATGAACCTCCCTTTTCTTCAAACATGGGGTATTTAATAGTCTCTTCTGGACTTAGTCCTTTAGTCTCTCATTGTAACATACATATTTCATATTCAAATATACAAGGCATGCATATTTCAATCAAACACAAGGACTTGCAAGTGAAACCAACATTAAATTAAAAAATAGGCCTTTACAGTGATGAATATAATTACAGACACAATCCATATTCTTTATTCATTTTACACAATGCATAAATACTTATTTGAAAATTGGGAAATCCTGGAAACTGTTGAAATTTGTGCCACTTTCCAACCAACCATAGGCACAACTTCTCCTGGTACCTTCACAACTGGCCACCCCCTAGCCAAAGTATGATGCCAAGAGAGAGAGAATTATTATTTTTCTCAACCATCAATAAAGAAAAAAGGATAGTCTCCTTCTCCCATAGGAATTATGGCCACTCGATCTTCAATCCACCAAGCAAGGGGAGCTACTATGATTTCTCACTTAGTCACCAAAATATATCTACAACCCCATTTATCACCTTGATTTGAAGACACTGCCAGTAATCCCTGAACCCATAAAAATGCCTTTTCCACTTCTTCTCTGTTATGATCTGAACCAGAAATAGCTCGCACGTTCCTCTTACTCAAAATTGGTTTCTAGACCCCAAATGTGTGAAAATTCTGTACTCCTACTTTTTCCCATGATTTTTCCTCTTTTCTTTCCTTCCTAAGCAATATTTCATGGTCAAATCAAGAAACTTCCAGATGGGTACTCTGCTCATCCTCTCATTGATTCTTGAGGAAGACTCCCCAACTACTAGCTTGACTAGTAAATAAATTATTTAGAACAAAGGATAGTTCTAGGTCTGAGAATTTCAAATGCAACAGGTAGCTTGGCAGGGGTCATCTCAACTAGTGATGATTCCCCTTACCATTCCCTCTCATAACATCATATCTATATAGGCAACACCTTGAACAGTTATTCATAAAATTTCATTTTTTTATATTATCAACATAAATAAGCTTACATCACATTCATTAGACATGGTTCATTATCTTTGTTGGAAAATGGGAAGACCTAGGGTTCAATGCTACAACAACACACCAACAAAACCCTAACTACCGGTCCTTTCAGTAACACCTGCGAAGCAGATGAAGTCTCACCCGAGGTAGAGGCAGGGGTGGTTGCAGAACTCAAGTGTTTGAAACCTTAGCTGGGACACAAATTTGTGATTTTACTACTTAATAAAGCACGTAGCACAGTTAGTTCCTTATCATGTAATCACTATTCACTTCGTTGATAGAACAGAGCCTCACAGTATTCACACTAATCTACAGTATTCAAGCACTTAGCATATACAACTGGATCAGAATGAGCATATCAAGCACTAAACATGAATATCTAGATCAGATCTAACATTCTCACATATGATAAGCACAAAGCATAAATAGATCTATCTAAACATATCAGAGCACCTAGCATATAACATATGAACACATCAAGACAAAGCATAAAGCACACAACATAGTGTTTACGTGGTTCACCCCCACCCTGGGGCAACGTCCACCAACTCTTCTTCCTTATTGTCTTCAATCAATTGGTTACAATCACAGAGCCTCAAAACCCTTACTCTGCACAGGATAGAAGATCTGCACAACTCGCTAGATCCTTCTTCCTTGCGCTACAACACAAAGCCTTCTACAATCTCTCACAGGGACTTTCACTCTGCTCTGCAAGTATTACATAGAATGCACAAAGCCTTGATCACACAGATTCAACTCTTGGCGCTTAGCCTACATCACATAGATGTCGATTTCACTACTTCTCTATATGGCCTAGACATCTATATATACATACAAAATAGGCCTAAACATGGGTAAACCCATGGGCCGACATCCCCTTCCCGTTACATATTCCCAAAAACCCAAAAAGGGGCCCAAAAGGAGGCCGAGATCCTGTGATCTCTGCTTCGTCTTATGCTTCTCCTTCGATAGGCTGTCGAAGTCCCAAAATAGGTCAACATGACTAAGAAACTCCCAAAACTTGGTCAAGGGCCAAAAGGCCCCCAACACTCACCTATGACTCATCCCGAGTCACTCTGGTCTAATCAATTCTGCCTCGAACGCCTCGAGCTTGGATCGAGCTGCTTCGACTTGTTGCTTTGTTGTGGCCTCTTGTTCAGTGAACTCTTGGATCATTGCATCATTCACTGGCCCTTCTAGGCATTGTTCTGCTGTGACGATGAGTTGTTCTAGCTCTATTCCTTGGCTCTCGACCTCTGTAAACAACAGGCATGCCTTATATTGCACCAGTTGAAGTTGTTGGGTGACTTCCATCACTTTGCTTTGAAGCATATTGATCTATTGTTGCACTGTATGTTGTTCGTGAGATCTCTTCATTACGTCTACACCTGACAGGGCCTTCAACTGCACTTGTAGTGTATCTGTGTGCTTCTTCACTTCGTGGAGTTGCGACTTCAGTGCCTGTACCTCAGGATTCTTAGTGAGGTTTTAATATGTTTGAGTGCTCCGGTTACTCAGCTGCTTGCACTCTAAGGCAAGAGCTCTTAATCTGTAAATTGCACTATGGGCAGTTGCCTCCCTTTGGTCTCGTACATCTTGAGGGGTCTCAGGCACATTGCGGAGCTCCAAGTTAGCTATGCGCTACTGGAGCTATTGGATTACGTCTTCGAGTTGTGCCACCTGTTGTGGAACTCATTCTTCGGCCTTTACTTCAATGAATTTCATAGAGCGAAGTGCTTTGTCGACCATCTCCTGTACTTCGAGTTGCTCTGCGAGCAACTGTTCCTTTTCTTTATGTAGTTGGGATTTTTATTCATTGAACCTCTCTTGCAGAGTAAGATTCTTGCGTTTGACAGTATTGTGCTGCTCTAGAAGGTCTTTCTGTGCTTTCTCTAAAGGTTGGGTGGATTGCGCTGTCTCCTCTTGTGCTCATCGAAGGAGAGCTTCGACTGTATCAATGATCTGGTGGAGTTGAGCTAGCTCATCTTCTATTTTTGGTGTTCATGTTGATAGAGGCACAATAGAAACTGCGTAGCTAGACTGTAGTGCCTGCTACACTTCTTGAAGTTCAACCTTGATCCAACTGAACACCTCCTCATGCTTAGCTTCCTGCTTCTATGCTATCTCCAGTGAAGCATCATTCAGTGTTGCGACAATGAAGTCGAAGTTGTCTGAGGTGAGGTGGTCTCAAACTTAGTCCTAGTTGATTTTGATTACTTCCTTGAGGAAGGTTTCAGAGGGGAAAACTTCCTTTTCTTTGAGGGGTCCTCCTCGTCTCTAGGTGGTGTAACTTCGCCTTTCTTCTATTCCACTTCTATGCCATCTATCTCTTCACCATATCCTCCTTTCTCAGGTGAGATAGAAGCAGTCTTCGCCGAGGTACTATGGAAATCTCGGGCTTCTTCATTTTTCTTGGTCTTACTCAGTCCAAGTGTATCATGCGTTGCTTCTGGACTGTCGATATGAGATAGATCTATAGGGTCTGCTGGAATGAGGAGGTCTGTCAACCATTCCTTGGTGATTTCCTCTAAATCCTCCTCCGTCAACTTGTAGTATGATTGCAGCTATTTTTTATGCTCATCAGTGCACACTATGATATAGATGAAATGGCGGTCTGCGTTGAATTTCATCAATGGCCTAAACCTGTGGAGTTTGTTCGGGGTTATGCGAGGTTCAGACTAGATATTGGTCTTTAGTCAGTTGTAATAAGTGTGGAAGATGGAATTTGATTGCCACTGCTTGTTCATGTCACTGGAGTACCACAACGTACTGAACTTCGCGACTAGTGGTTCAAAGGGTTCAATGTCCAGGAAGGTCACACCTTCCGGCATCTCCCATGCAATGAACGCGATTAATATGAGAAGCCAACTAAAGTGGAACTCATACTCTTGGTCTTGCACTTCCCTGCAGTCCAGTTCTAACTGGTTCACCAAGTACTTTTCCCAATTCATTTGTAGGCCCTCTACGCACTTCCCTGCAAGGTCTACTACAAATACGGTTACTTAGGTGGGTCAATTCTTGCTCACTAATTTCCCTACAATTAGTTGACAGGACAGGTGCACTGCGCCACTCTAGATAGAGGCTACCTTGTAGCCTCGCATGCCCTTCTCTACATCTCCATAAGTATCCTTTATCCTCTGGGCGAGAGCGTGATCCACGGTCTTTCCGGGCTAGAAATCCTATGGGTCGGGGCCTTGCATGCCCTGTGATCCGATTGATAAATGTCGGATCCACTATGATGCAATGGTTCAACCACAAATAACCTCCATGATACCAATACATCAATAATTTGACGCATGCTTTTACCTCCTGGTGTCGCCTGAAGTGTAGAATATTCATAACATTCAGTAGGGTGGACTGCGCGAGGTTTTGGGTCCATGACTAAGGGGTAGTCTTTGAGTTCTTTCCTTTGGTTCTCATCAGATGCTTATGTGGGACGAGCATGTTTTAAACCTTCTTGTCATCGAGGTTGAAGTCACTAAACTTCAATGCTGCGAGCTTATTCTGGTCAACATGAACTGTGTGCACTTCTTTGAGAAGGTATGCAGTGACCAACGTGTATTCAAAGTCTCTGAGCACACTGTCTCACTTTATTGCGCTGCTCAGAGGTGGTAGATAGGCAGGTAGGATGCTCAGGATTAGTTTAGTGTTTTCTAAGTCATCCTTGTGCTTAGTTCTCCTTTCATGGGACGCTCCATCTCCATGGGTAGTGGATGGAGAGGTCGACAGTCCTCTCATCGATGATGCTTGTATACCTGTAGACACTCCTCTCTCTAACATGACTCTTTCAATCATCAAGTTGAGGAGAAATTATGTCACTGATTCTTCAACTGTGGTGAGCTTGTCATACATACGCGCTCGGGATTAAAATTATCGGGGTTACGATGGACTTAGACACTACACTGGAATACTAGCAAGGGCGCAATGATCACTGTATGAAAATTGTTCAGTCTGCGGGCTTCAAATTCTCAGTTAGAAAAATTGTTCTCCGTGCATGGTGCGATGGGATAAGTAGGAAAATCGGCAATGGTTCACGTGCAATGATTATGAGCCCCTATTAACTCTTGTTCGATCCATTATTGTTTGTTTCAACAATATGATGATGAACCTGTATTGCTTTTATGTCTGTTCAAAGCGGAAGTCGAATGGATATATCGACCCCAACGACTATATTGCTTCACCATGGCAAAGTGCCATGTGTCGTTGTTCTGATATCCTAACGAAGCTCTAATTCTACAAATTTTCTTTCTGCGAATCTCCCTCTGGAATATTCTGTAACTTAGCCCTCTTCTTACTTAGCTTTCTGGCCTTCTTTCCAGTGAGCCTCATCTCGGTAGCCTCTTTTGTATTTCTATTCTTATCGTCTTTTAACAAAGTCATTGCGCGTTGTTGAGATTCTTTCCTAGGATTCAGGGGTAATACCTTTTCTTTATCTAGAGTAAGTACTTCAGTATTCTGTGGGTCTCTTAATGTTCTTGCATCTTCGGCATCAATTTTTCTAGTAACAACTAGCTTCGATCTATTCTCCTATTCTTCAAGCAATTGTGAGATCCTTATAGCCATGAAATCTTTTAAATCTTCTTTCTTCTACTCCAAGGATTCTTCTTCTTCCTTTCATCTGGCTTGAGCTCTGTCAATCCAAGGTTTTCCTATTAACATGGTAAATAGAGCATTGTCTTCAATAAACTTAATAATCTCAAAATCTTCCTCTATAGAAGTTCCATTAACGTTCATAGGTATCTGAGAGAGCTTCTCACACAAGTTTACCAGCTTAGCTTCTCACATAAGTTTACCAGCTTAGGTATCTGAGCGAGGTTCTTCTATAGCCTTAGTTTCTGGATCTGTCTTAGGGTTTTCTTGATTCATATTCGTTCCTTCAAGCTTAGTGATCATTATAGGGAAATCCAACACTTCATGGTCCATAGCCTTACAACAAATACAACTAGGTATTCTTCCAAGGCATTCCTTATCAAGATGTCCTGGTCTTCTGCAACTATAGCAGAGGGTCAATCCTCTCTTTCTTTTAAATGATCCCCAACCTCTCTTGTACTGCGTGCTAGGATCGTATGAGCTAACCTACAACAATTTCTTTCTAGGATCCTGCATCCATTTGTTAGTCCAAACATCTTTTCTATGCATAGGTATAACATATCTTTCATGATTCTTATCAGACCTAAACCTTCTTTCATCCATTAGTGCCCTAGTTTTCAGGCTAGGATAGATCCTATCAATCATACCTAGATCCATACTCTAGAAAAAAAAAATTCTACTTATCTTACTTCTACAGAGCACATAGATTCCAGATCTAATTTTTTTAACTATTCTTACCTTTATCAGAGCACAAAGCTTACAGATCTTACCTCTTTTAATCACAAATTCTTACTTTTATCTTTCTTAGAGTGACAAGCGTTCAGATATCGCTTCTTTCCTTCATATCTAATCTTCTTTATTCATATCAGGATTCTTTCTTTCAAATCTAATCTTCTTTCTTTAGCATGGAGCTTTATAATTCCAGTATAATACTGTGCACTAGGGCACAAATCTACGCACAGAGATTTCACATTTTTAGGATGGATCTTTGCACAAAGATTCTTCTTTCTCGGTTCCCAACAATCATAGTTTCAAGTCCCGGCAACAGAACCATTTGTTGGCACATGGGTAGACCTAGGGTTCAATGCAACAACAACACACCAACAAAACCCTAACTACTGGCCCTTTCGGAAAAACCTGCAAAGCAGATGAAGTCTCACCTGAGGTAGAGGCAGGGGTAGTTGCAGAACTCAAGTGTCTACAACCTTAGTTGGGACACAGAATTGTGATTGTACTACTTAATAAAGCACTTAGCACCGTCAGTTCCTTAATATGTAATCACTATTCACTTCACTGATAGAATAGAGCCTTGCAATATTCACACTAATCTACAGTATTCAAGAACTTAGCATATACAAATGGATCGAAATGAGCATATCAAGAACTAAACATGACTATCTAGATAAGATCTAACATTCTCACATATGATAAGCACAAAGCATAAATAGATCTATCTAAACATATCAGAGCACCTAGCATATAACATATGAACACATCAAGACAAAGAACAAAGCACACAACACAATGTTTACATGGTTCACCCCCACCCTGGGGCGACGTCCACCAACTCTTCTTCATTATTGTCTTCAATCAATTGGTTACAAAAACAGAGCCTCAAAACCCTTACTCCACACAGGACAGAAGATCTGCGCAACTTGCTAGATCCTTCTTCTTTGCGCTACAACACAAATCCTTCTACAGTCTCTGACAGGGACTTGCACTTAGCTCTGCAAGTCTTACACAGAATGCACAAAGCCTTGATCACATGGATTCAACTCTTGGTGCTTAGTCTACATCACATAGATGTCGATTTCACTAATTCTCTATATGGCCTAGACATCTATATATACATACAAAATAGGCCTAAACATGGGTAAACCCATGGGTCAGCATCCCCTTCCCGTTACATATTCCCAAAAACCCAAAAGGGGGCCAAGATCCTGTGATCTCTGCTTCATCTTGCGCTCCTCCTTCAAGATGCTGTCGAAGTCCTAAAATAGGTCAACATGACCAAGAAACTCCCAAAACTTGGTCAAGGTCCAACAATGTTTAAAAATTCACACATAATAACCCTATCCATAGTTTTGGAAATAATAGCAATTATGTTTACAAGCTTGGGGAAACATGGGTATTGCAATACCCTCCCCTTTAAAGGAACATCATATGTTGGGCACAAACCCATTTTGGGGAAAAGGTTATTTTTGGAAAGAAAAGCACAAAGTGGGAGAAAGAAAGCTGGAATGAAAAGCAACATGTGCGGGGAAAGCATGCAAGGTGCACATGCAAGAAGACTTAACCATGATAGGGTTATGGTTTTGGTAATATTTTGTAACAGATGATAAGCCAAGAATAAGTATAAATAAGTACCTAGGAGGTCTAGGTCGGAATGGGAACCAGAGATTGTAAGAACTGTAACTTTTTGTAAGCTGTTGAGATAGACGAGAGTCAAACAAATCGATCTTGAGGGTTAGATCACAGGCTGAGAAGCCTCGTGTGATCTAGTCAGCCTTACAGGGATCGAGGCACCTGTGGTGATTGTAAGACTAGAGACTGTAGTGCACGCGATACAATATATTGCAGAAAAATAATAAAAGAGATTGAGAGCCAAATATTTATGGATGTAGCCTAGGAGGGGGTGAACCACGGTAGATCATGTGTTATGTGAACTATTTATTGTTTATGTCTTCTCTATCAATGGTAATCTCTTAGATGAATGTCTGAATAAAGTAGTTTGATCTATTGATTTACATGCATGGATAAATAACAACATCATATTAAATCTATATGTATGAGATAGTAAATGAATGAATATCAGAAAGTGAAATCCCAGATCCTCACTCATTCGTAGACTACAAGCACTTGAGCGTTGTAGTAATCCATAGAACTATCGTGAGTGAGATGGTGCAGTACACTCTGTGTGTTGTGTTACCTTTTGGTTTACCAGGAGGGACGATAGTTTTAGAGGGATTTGTTGGAAGCTTGTTTAGATCTAAACCTGGGTCAGCCCAAGAGGTAGCAAGAGAGTAGTAACCAACAAATGGTTTTGTTGTTTGTTGGAATAGAATGGGATTGAGTGAATGAGATCTATTGAAGAACCGTTAAAAGAATGTCAGATATGTTGAGGAAGCATTAAAAGAATAAAAATATAGAAGGGGATGTTCAGATCATGGAATCCAATGAAGGAAGAGATCGAAATATGGTTGAAGAAAAAAAAAACAAAAAAAAGAGTGGATATTTGCTCAGAAAGATGAAAAAAAACCTAAAATAACATCACGCAAATATCTTGACAAGTAAATATTTAGCGACTTTCTTGAAGTATTTTTATATAATTTTCCGCATGTGTTGTAGGAGTGGATATTGAGGTTGAAAGACAACCACACAACAAATCAGATTAGACATCTAGAGTGGAATCCTATGGAGATCGCGTAGTTACAACAAGTTGATAACAAATTCTTGCGCACATTATATTTCTGGTTAGACATAATTGTTGCATGATTTATCACAGAATTTGCAGTAGAAACTGCGAAGTCTTACAACGTAGGAAAACAAGAGTTCCTAAGAGGACCGCAAGGAAGGTATATTAGGTCATTGTATACTTCCATAAAGATCCTACTGTATAACAGAGGTGTAATGACTATGGAGTCAGACAACTAAACTTCCTTGCGTACATGAGGGAAGCACTGACAAGATCTAATGAAATGGAGGAAGAGATGGATAAAGGAAAGAAGGAGGATACCTTAGAACCAATCATGATGGAGGAAGACCAGATCAAGAAGATCATGGAAACAATTGGCAAAACGTGCAGTGGAGTACCCTACCAATATAATATGAACAATAAGAAGAGAGACACAATAGAGAGAGAGGGCTTGGAAAGTGATGAAGAAGACGTAGAGGATCTATGGGATGTGGAGCATATTGAGGAAATCCTGTGCACAACGTATGAGAGGAAGATGAGAGGTCCAAGGGCATGAACAAAATGAAGAAATTTGATCCATGTCAGTGTCAATGTTGAACCCATGAACGCATGTGCGACCAATACACTTGAAAGAACACCACCATTTAGACAATCAAATTTTAGTGGAAGAAACACATTAGGAAGTACATCTACATGGGGAGCTACAACTGAAGGAGCCAGTTCAGGTGATAGTAGTCAAGTATCTACACCGCGCGGAGGTCATAGTTCAACATTGTTCAAGACGACAGGACATGATCCCGCCATTAGGTTACCAGAATTCAAGGGAGAGGCATTAGAGGATCCTGAAAAGCACTTGTTTATATATGAGAATATTTGGGAAGCAAAGAAGATCACATATGAGAATACAAAACTTGCGCAGTTAGCTATCATGATAGGGGACCGTGCACTAGATTGGTACATGAGCTTAGATGCAAAAATTCCACCATGAGCAACAAGGACAATTGCAAATTTTAAGAAGCAACTAATCAATGAATTTCAAAAGCCTAGCTTAGAGGATCAATAGATGAACGAGATACTTCAAATCAGATAGAAACTAGGTGAATCTGTTTGGGATATCGATCAGAGGTTCAAACAATTGAAGGTTAAATTGAAATATGTCATGAATGGCATGCAATATTGACATCTCTTTGTGAACTCACTATTACCACATATGAAATACCCTTTGAGGCAACAAAAGTTTCAAACTCAGGAAAAGGATCTACAAGCAACCCTACAACTGGAAGAGAACCAATATCAGAAGATAGATCCATCAATAGAGGAGCTGAAGGAGGATATGAAGAACCTCACATTTCAACTAAATTAGATTAAGAGCAAAGAGAAAAGATAAGTTGTTTGGTGTACCACATGCAGGATAAAAGGACACCACAAGAATGAGTGCCCAACATTCGCGCAGTACATGGAAATGGGGCTACTAAACCCTTTTCTGAAAGGAGGACCATGGCGCGAGATATATAAAACACATGGACATGATCCATATCATTGTCCAATGATGTAGAAGTATCAAACAATACCCAATAGTTCATATTGCAACTTTTTCAAGTAATTGGGTCATGATGACAAAGATTGTAGAACAATGGATCTGATGAGGGAGAGAGTGTAATATACGTATAGGGTGCAGGCAGAAATGATGACAGGACAAGATGCACCTCATCTCAACCAAGTATCACCTCCATACAACACTATGCGACAACAATATAACACTGCACAACCTCAGTATAATAACACACAACCACAGTATAACCTTCTGCAGTATAATAAGATGCCTCAAAACAATGTAGTGCGAGGAGATCAAACTGGCTACAGAGGTGGAGGGAGAGGAAGAGGAGGATTTGGAAGAGGAAGAGGTCTATTAGTGTACCATAACTTCCAACAACAAGGTAATTATGCAAGGGAATTTCCATTTCCACCTATGACATGCATCTATTGTCGTGCAACAGACCATGATACAGAGGAATTCCCAACACTTTTGGGGAAGATTCAAGAAAAATAGAATCAGAACAATCAGAACGTATAATGGATCTCTACATAAGCCAGAGAGGATGGTAGGAATATCAACATAGTGATGTGTGAAGGCGCTAAAACAGGAGATGACACAGTCAAACAAGAGCCAGTACAACACCAGTGGGTGAAGAAGAATACCGAGCCACCAAAGCAGTTTGATGCAGGAAAGGAGAAGGAAACATTCAAGGAGGCAAGACAATAATTTATCAAGCAGAATGTTGTGTCTACATTTGCTACGCAACATACTCAATACGTCCCCACATATGAAATTTTGTCAACAATGGACCACACCAGTGAAGTACACCCTGGAGACCAAGTAAGTAAAAGCCAAACTTTTCTGCAATCTTGTGTTCAATTATTCAAATATCCATCATCTATTACAATCTTATATAATCTGATAGATAGATGTAACACAAACACTGTGGGGAGATTAGAACATAGAAATTCAATCACCTCCATGCAAGGAGGACAAGTAGAGAATTTAGATTGAATGCCAATATAAGATATTTCAACATGGGAGATGTTATATTGGACCTAGGATATGAAATAAATATCTTACCAAAGAAGACCTAGCAGTGTATGGGAGAGCCCACACTAGGCTATTCACCTGTCCAATTGAAGCTAGCAGACCAACACAAATTTCTACCAATTGGAAGGCTTAAGGGTGTGACCGTAGATCTGGATGGAGTGTGCACTAAGGCAGATTTTGAAGTAATAGAAATAGTAGATGGCATAACACCTTATCCAACATTGCTTGGGTTGGATTGGGCATTTAATAACCATGCCATAATCAAATTGAAGACAAGGAAAATTACATTTGAGTTGGGGGTGTTGTTCCTGAGTTTATACTTAAGGCTCAAAGTATAATGTCAGGCATTAGGAAATAAGGAAAGTTTTAATGTTCGCCTTTTCTACCTCAGTCATGTGAGAAAAATTTCTTAAATTGAATTAACAATATAACAGCTTAGAGGTCATTTTTTTGTTTATGATTTAAAATTAAAAAGTATTGAATGTAATGAGAGAAAAACATAAAGATGTTAGACAAAGCAAGGCATCAATTTCAGAAGAATCTTACTTTGTTACAAAAGAAAATTTTAGATCATATCACCTTTAATGAAGCATAAAATGTAGCAATCTAATTAACTCACAGGTCTTGTATTTGCTAACAAAAAATACAGAGGAAATTCGGTTTGTTATCAGATAACTAAATGAAATATAACCACATTAGATGTTGTACTAAATTGTGATCATGCATTCATTAAGGAAATATATAAAAAAATGCTGAGATATGGAAAGATGGAAGAACACATAACTCAAACTAGATGAAATGTGGAATCTATGGTCTGCACTTGTATTAATTCTCAATGAGGAGAGTTTTCTCAATTACATATGGCAAGAAGCAACCCTTTTTTCATTCTTTCAAATATGTATTTATACAAAAAAGTTCACAACCCTAAGTGGTTGGAATCCTCCTCATTTCTAAAAGTAACAGTTACAAAATGAGAAAGGCGGGACGCTTCATTTAGTTCTCCTCTATCTCTTTCTCGTGCTGGCAGAGGCATTTTCCTTCTTCGTTTCCCAACTTAGACACAGATATTATCTAATCATGACATGCACAGATGATGTGTACAGGTTACCTCATTGGTTCTTTGAGGTACTTCCTTTTCCTTGTCCAATACATTCGACAGACCTGCTTACAAATTGTGCTATTACTTTGGAGGGTTTTGTCACATCCTTTGCTTCGAAGATATACAATTTCTTTTCTAATAGTGGTAATTTTTCTTCTAGTCTTTCGTCTTCTTAAGTCATTGACTGTAGCTGCAAATTAGGTTTCACCAACCATCTATCTATCTGAGTGATGTCGACCTGTTTTAACTACGAGATTTCAGCCTAAGATTCTTCTAAGTTTGTTTTGATATCAAGTTGATGTTTTTCTACGCCAACTTGTCCCAACACTTCATAAATATCATCTTTTCCAAGGCCCCAAAACTCTTTATTCAGTGAGTGGAAAGCCTCTTCATAAGCTTCTTTGATCTCCTTAGCTGTTCTTTTGCTTTCGACTATGTTGGCTTCCCATGTCTTCAATATTATGTCACCTCTGACTTTCTCCAAGATAGACAACCTGGGAACTACAAGCATTTCTTTTGTGGCCGATGACACAACTGCTTCTTGAAAAGTGACCCAAGCTGCAGTAGCCTCTCTTTCTCTGAAACAAATATTATCCAATGATTCGTTCGCCACCCGAAAATGATTTTGGATAATTTCCACCTTGTTCAAAAGGCTTCGTTGTGATAACTCCAACTTCCTACCTATCTCCACTACCTGTGCTTGGAAAACGATTATACTTATAACCATTTTCTCGGTCAACTTCAACTTGGCCTGCAATTGCTTCACCAATTCGCTTTTCTAAATGGCTCGTTCTTCCCTTGCCTGCACATTCTTGTGCATCTCATCAAGATTGGATTTGAGATTTTGAATTTCTTCTCTATTTCTAGCTCTAGCCTCTTCAAAAAATTTGTTGACTTCACTCCTGACAGTATTCTCTATAGTTCTTATTTCATCCTGCAATTTTCTTATCAATAGATTTCTCTGTTTCAATTGCTCTGCCAGATTTTTAACCAACCATTGATTGGTCATAGAGAAGGTGCCTAATCAACCAGCCATTTCCTTGACGAGCTCTGAATCCTCCATGACCTGTCCATCAAATATCATCCTTTTCCTTTTGGTTGCTACCCCTTCTTTCTTATGTGATTCCCTTCTGACTATGGCCCTCCTTTTCATGTTAAAGAAAAAGTTTGAAGGAGGCATCTCTTCAAGCAGGATCGGGGTAAGCTCGCTTGCAAATATAATTTTGGGACCATGAGTTCTGAAACTTGACTGTAGAGGGGTTAGTGTTGTAATAGGACTGCCTATCTCTATGAAATGCTTTCCTTCTACTGTTTGTGAGGTATCAATAGGGGTGACTGGCGATAAAGGAGGTACCATTTGTTTCTATTTTATAAGTGTCTCAGATTGAACCTTTGTCTGCGGCCCTAGATATCCTACCCACAAGGTTTCTAATTCTTGTGTAGACACTTCGAGATTCTTTGGGAATTTCTCAGTAGTTTGTTTATTATCTGGTTCAAAACTTGGAGGTATGGATTCCTGCACCAGAGGAGTGGTTATCAATTCTCCCTGCAGTATCTTGGGAAAACTCTTTCATCTATGCCTTTGGAAAGTGAAGAAACTGGCATGTTGGTCAGGGGATAACGTTTGAACTCTGTCTTGTACCTCCTCATATGATCTGATTCCCCTGAATATATCGTCATATGGGGAGTCTTCATGCACATGTCTTTTCATATTGCATTGAGCTAAGTGATTCTCTACGATCTTGTACGAATCATGTCTTTTAAATTCAATGTCAAACAATTTGACATCCTCTAAAGCTACAACCTCTACTTTGGAATGACCAAAATCTAACAAGGAAAACCTACCAACCTGTAGAGGGAAGGTTGGCCAAACTTTCTTTTTAGCATTTTTTATCTCTTTTCCAATGCCTCTTGTTATCGTCTAGTAAGCCACTTCTCTACAGACTAGTCTGTCAGGCATAAAATTTGGGAGAGCGTGAAGGGAAACCGAGCATTCAAAAACCCTGATATATGAGAAATTTTCTTCAATGAACCAATTTGCAACTTTTTTAAGGTTTCCCATAATTTGATCTGAAATCTGAGGAGGTGGATGACCATATAGTGTTTGATGAATGGGAATCACTACATTATGACATATTTCATAAAATAAATCTTTGGCCTTTTCCTCCCATAGTTTGGAATAATAAAAATGGATAGGTTCTACCCTGGTTGGGTTCCAGCTCCAAGTCATCAATGGAAATGGAGTCATGAAACAGATGGAATCCATGACATATGCAGAAATATAAAAAGGGGCAAGTTGACCTTTTGACTTCGCCATTTGATACTCAAAAATTTCCTTGGCTAGGTTATCCAACAACATCTTAGCCCAATTGAAAGTGTAGCCCTCGACTGCCTCATGCATGATTGTTACCCATTCCACCAGGAAATGAGTAGGGATTTTCCCTCCGAATATCCTACATATCATCATGGATACATATATCATATACTCATTTAATGACGAAGTGGAATAAACACCATGGGAGTCATCTCTGAATTTCGCTGGATATCCCCACCAGGATTTAAATATGTCTGGGTAGCTTCGGTCAAATTGCACACATTTGTTTTGTTCAAAATCCATCATGAATGCAACATTAGAAATATATTTTGGATTAGGGGATAGTTTGTACATTAATTGGAGGTGTTTTGGCATGAAAGAGCCAACAACAACCTTTTGGTGATTGATGATGCTCCTGGTCTGCACATTAGTGTTTTCCAGACCCCAGCTTATCATGTCATTGTATGGCATGAGATTCGGTCGTGTAGATATTTTATGGAGCTTGGAATCTGATATAGTTGTGAGTTTAGTTCTATGAGTGTCATTTGTTTCATCTCCATAATCGTCTGGGCGATTTATAACTACGTGTTCCAAGATTTTGAAAATCTGCATCCAGGATTTAAACGAGTCTACAGCTCGTGGCGTAGTATCAGACAAAACATCTGCGTTTAGATTCGAACCTTCATCGACATAATCATTATTCTTCAACACTTTCCTGGGTGCCATGATATCAGAAATAGAACGTGAATACTTGTTATAGGGGAGAATGCATAGGCTTTCCTTGTAAAAAACTCACTACTTTGCTGAAGGTAAAAATAAAATTCAAAATAGAACACTTTTATTTACGCTCAGTTTCCATTAATTCTAGCACACCTTTACAGATGATGAATTTATTGTCTTTAATGAGGAAAGTACATCTAGCGATACACACTATATGCTAGAAATCATTATGTTGATTCATAATAAATGTTACTAAATATCGGCCATTCGGGATCAAGAGTTTTGGATGGAACAAAATTGAAATATCCCGAAAGCAAATGCGCGAAATATTAATTTACACTGTTAATTTCCTTTTAAGATGTTAATTAATCACGTTTAAAATCAATGCTTTCGGGAACTCGGGTTTAAAGATTTTTTGGATGTGATGAATGGTCAACCCTTGATTCCCGAAACACGAAATGATTAATTATCTTTGACTTAGTTTGATTTAATTAATCAAGATTTAATATTTTGGCGAATATTTTTTGGGGTATCGGGATTTTGAATGTTAAAACATAAAGAAATATCTGAAACACAAAACTCCGAAGAAAATTCCAACGATTTGACTCGTTAATCATTTGGCAGCTCCACAAATCTGAAATATTTAAGATCATTTGATCATATGGAAAACTTTATCAATAGTGAAACTCAAGCGCATTTTGTTCTTATTAAACGAAAATAAAATTTTATTAAAGTCTAAAGTTTAGAGAAATATGTGTTCCAACATAAGCTCCATCTAGGGATCGTGTTTCATTGCGGGACGCTGAAGAACAGTAGACCAAGTGCCTTTATTGGGTAAATGGAGTCATTATTGCATTTATGTGAAACACATTCCGAAAAAGGACACACAGAATGACTTAGGATTTCCATCCTTATCTTTGAAAACTTTCAAAACTTAATCATTCACTGATCTCGAGCTTAGGCTTATCAATGGCTTCTCTTTATTAAAACTGAATTCATATTTTCTTAAGATAATCAAAACAACCTTAACCATTCTACCAGGATCTGTTCGATTTTGTTCACATCAAGGTAAAGTAATTTCAATGTTTTTAGTTAGGGAGTCTCATGTTAGCTTAGAATGTAGATCTAGTAAAAAAGATAACTAGTTTCCCATAGTACATTATAATTCATGTATAACAACCTTGCATATATCATAGACATTGCTTCACTGCCAATGAGCCTGTTCAGTACCCCAATGAAGTTATCTAATTTTCCACATTGAATTTCCTTTCACCACTTCAATTAGTAATTTTTCACTTAAATGTTGAGATGAGGGCAATCATTTAATGAATTTCCTTTCATCGTCTCTTTTGGACTAGATGGGCGAAATCATTTTATGAATTTCCTTTCACCATCTGTCTTATATTTTTTAAAACATGAAGTGGGGGCAATCAATTTGTATACAATATACCAGGGATGATTTCTATTTATAATTTAGAAATAGAGGTATGTCAACTCACTTTGATTACTTTGGACTAATCATCCTCTGACCTTCAAAACACCTTCACCTACAGGGAAGTTATCACGGGGAGTTTTTTTTTATTTTCCAAGGACTTTCCTTGAGAGAAAATAATCAATTTAAACCTGTTAGAAGAGCTAAGATAGTCAGGATTAGCCTAGACATACTTTTTTTCAGTTAAATTAGAGGAATCATAAGAATTTTCACCTATTCTCGTTTTGAAGATTTGTTTATGAGTTTTCAAAGTTAAGGTGAGACCCTTTTTTCCTCTATGAAGACCATGGGATGATACCAAGAATCACATGAAAATACAGATTTGAAAATGAGAAGGGGAACATAATGAGGATTCAAATGTTCTGTTGTAAGCACAGTCACTCTTATGCAAAATTTTTACTCGATTCTTGAAACTTTTTTTTTAAGGTCTTCTTATTGCTTATTTTTTATTAAAAGTTTTATTTCATTTTTATTTTATCCTGAGAATTTTTTTTGATAATTAAGACATAATTTTTCATTCCTTTGGTTATAGATTTGGTGACAACATTTGTACATATGAGACCTTTGTCATATTAAGTGATATTTCTTTGAAAATTTAAACAAGGAAGAATCGCATACCTTAGATTCATTCTTATATTTCCAACTAAGTAAACTATTTTATTATCACCAGTTTTGAGAGAAAGCCAATGTTCTGATACGTGAAGGTCGATTTCTAATGTCTCTTATCTCTCGGCTATCGGCAAGTATCATGTATGATAATAACATGAAGAATGTCAGGAACTTATGCAAACTAGAACTCTATGTGTTACTTATTTTTATATTTTTGTTTTTTATGAAATCCACTAACCTGGTTTTATTTACAGTGAAAGTAAAAACTTACCCAAGAAATGAAACACTGTGAATCAAAAACAAAGAAATCATACCGGTATGTATAGTGAGAGTTTGGAAACCGATTATTGCATAAAATGCTTCAGGTAACGCCCGTTGATAGGGGTGTTGAGGATTTTGCCAGCCAGATTTTCCAATAAAAATGAATTCTCCTCTTCAGAAGCCATGATTTTGAAAGGTCCACACCAGATATGGTCGAATTTGTCGTGCTTTCCTAAACTTCCTTCCTAGCATCCCATTTTAAAACCAGGTCACCAAGGAGGAATTCCCTGTCTTTAGATTTTTGGTCAAATAGGGCTTTCATGTTATCTTGACACTTCTGAAGTTTTTCATCCACTTCAGCCCTATTTTGCTGGACTTCAATCAAATGATTTATTCTTCTGGTGACATGATTTGTCTCTTCATTTTCGTCTTGCCAGAGTTTCATTACAAGAAGAGCCAAGTTTATGGGTAATACCACGCCAGTCTTGTACACCATTTGAAAAGGGGACATCCCGATCGATTTCTTGGTGCCTATTTGATTCACCCACAAAGAATATTTCAAATGCACATGCCAGGGTTTCTTATTTTCGTTCAACACTTTCTTAATTATGGTGATCAAGATTTTATTTGATGATTCAACTAATCCATTTCCTTGAGGATAGTACATTGTGGAATGGTCCAGTACAATATTGTACTTTTGGAAAAAACTGACCATCGCCATAGATTTAAATGCCTAGGCATTATCTGTAACTATCTTTCGAGGACAACCAAATCTAGATAAAATATTTTCCTCCAAGAAATTTATCACCACCGAATCTGTAGCATTTCTGGTCGGAATGGCTTCTACCCATTTAGTGAAATAATCCGTAGTGGTCAAGATCCATTTGTGTTGCACGTTAGATTGTGTATTGATTTCACCGATAAAATCCAACCCCCATTGTTGAAATGGGGCTTCAGTTTTAACTGGGACCAAAGGTAATGTGGGAATCTTTTGTTTGCTTGAAAATATTTGGCAGGGGTTACACGCTCTGACTTTAGCATTCACATCAGCAAATAATTTAGGCCAATAATATCTTGCTCTTAAGATTTTATAGGTCATTTCTCTTGATGCGTGATGTCCTCCGCACACTCCTTCGTGAAATTCATTTATGACTCTCTCTGTTTCAGATTCTACCAAACAACTTAGTAAAAATCCCAGAGGATCCTTCCAATATAAGTGGTTATCCATGATACAATACTTTACTGCGTGCAACTTCAACATCCTAGCTTTGGAAGGATTCATATCGCTTGGGCACTGTAGATTTAGAAGGTAAGAGACTATATATTTATACCAAGTTGAAGAAGAGAACGTCTCCTAGATTTAAGTTGTAGGTATTTGATCGTCAAATTCTTCTATATCTGGAATTTCTTCGTAAGATTTCAGATGGTTTATTCCAAGCGCTCTGAAATTAGATTCAGATAGTAGCTTAGCCAAACCCTGTCCTTTGATGAGCTTTGTCTGTTTCACCTCCATATCAAATTCTTTAATTTTAGCAAGCCATCGGCCCCTCCTTCCGTCACTATCGAGTTGAACCAATATATCTTTAACGGAACTGGTGGGTACATATGCAATTATTTTAGAATGTAGTACATAGGTCCTGAAATCCTTTAGGGCCTTCATCATTGCATATGCATGATTTTCCATTATATCGTATCTCAACTATGAATCTCTAAGGATTTTACTAAAGAATGCTATTGGTTGTTCGAACCCTTCTTCGTTCTTCTGTAGGAGTATTGCCGCAATTGTGTGTTCGGATGCGAATGAGAAAATTAAGAATTATTTCAAATAATTTGGGCTTGATAGTATCGATGCTTCACCTATAACCTTCTTGATGCATTTGAATGATGCTTTGGCTTCGGTCGTCCATTTGACCTCGTTGTCCTTCTTAAGCATATTTGTAATCAATTTTACAATTTTAGCGAAGTTTGGGATGAATCTTCTTAAAAATTTAATTTTTCCTAAAAATCACTGAATATCTTTTCTATTTATAGGAATATTGATAGTATCTATAGATTCAACCCTTTTCGGGTCGATTTTAATTCCATCTCGAGATACTATGTGGCCCAAGATTTTACCTTCCTGCATTGCAAAGTGAGATTTCTTGGGATTTAAAGACAAACTGAATTTTCAACATTTCTCAAATGTTTGTTTGAGGTGTACCAGGTGTTCTGCATCAGATTTAGAAAATACAGTTAGATCATCAAGATAAATGACAACGAACTTATCTCTTTCTCCAACAAAGGTGATGTCCATAGCTCATTGGAAAGTGGCACCTGCGTTCATCAAACCAAATGGCATTTTGCCATACATAAAGGTATCCCATGAGGTGGTGAACGTGGTTTTTTCTCTATCATCCTCATGGACTACAATTTGACTATAGCTAGAAAATCCATCAATCATAGAAATTCTATTTTCTCCAACCACTTTTTCCAATACATGATCCATTTTAGGTAATGGATAATTATCTTTGAGGGATGATTTGTTTAAATCTCTTAAATCTACACACAGTCTGATTTCACCATTTTTCTTTCTTACCGGGACTAGATTGGCTACCCACTCGAAGTATCTGAGTGGAATAATTATTTTAGCATCCATGAGATTCTTTACCTCCTTTTCTATCACAGGCAATAGTATGGGATTTATCTGTCTGAGCTTCTGCCTGAATGGTTTAACACCCTGCTTCAGAGGAATTTTGTGTTCGATTATGGTGGTATCATAAGTTCTTAATTCATCATAGGAAAAGGCAAAAACGTCCTTGTACTATTTGAGAAATTCGGCATATCTTATTTTTATTTTAGAAGAAAGGTATTTAGATATTTTTACCATCTTGGGAGTTTCCTTGGTGCCTATATCAGAGCCTTCAACCTCTTTAGGCTAAGGCTACAAAGTAGATTTTAAGGGAATATCGTCACGTTCGAATAATCTCTCCAAAGGAATCAGACCTTTAGGGATCTGATTATGTTTTAGTACCAGCATGCGACGATTAGCAATCTTATCTCGAAACTTCTGAGGATCTTCACCTTCCTACATAATCCAAGCAGGATCATTCTAATTTTCCTGATCAATATGTGTTTCTGCAAATTCGTCCACCATTTCTAAGACTTGTCTGATTTGCTCATCATCTTCGAATACCTGCCAGTGTTGTATATTTATTTGGTATTGATGGTTTGTGCCTCATTTCTATATGATACTTTAGTTTGAGGACAATAGGAGGTAAAAACGTCGCATCGACTTTGGCCAAGGAATCCGCCTGTTGATTTTCCATTATGGGGATGTGGTGGATATTAAATGATGAGAAAAAATTCTCAATCAGATCCCAGGCACAATTTCTGTAGGATCTCAACCTTAGGTGTTTTTCTTAGTATTGTTTCTTTATCTGTTTTATGATCAATTATGCATCACCATAAACTATCGGGTTTTCAATTTTTAGCTTCCTGGGAGCCTCTAATCCCAAGATCAGGGCTTCATATTCACAAACATTATTGGTGTAATCAATATCCCACTATAATCTATAAGAGAGGGAATAATAAAATTATCCCCGAGTGCCACAAAAAACACTTCATCTCCTACTCCTTCACACGACGAAGCACCATCGAAATACATTTTCTAAACTCCAATCTTATTTACATTTTTATTTGTTTTTTCTATTTTTTCTTTTTCTGTATAATTTTCTTCTATACATTATTTTAAATCATCATCAATCGATAGTATACAGTTTCCTAAATCCTGATCTGCAACATAAACAGGGTAATTATTTGGATTCAGCAGATCACTTACTATATATGCAAGCCTTGTTTCTTTGTACAGGCAGGTGAACTGTCCGCCGAAGATTGGGATTGTAGCGTATGTCATGTCGAGTTGAAGGGATCCTCCAAGTTTGGCGCCCCAAGACCTAGACAACAACATGTCGTACTTTGGAGGGATATCAACAACAACCACATACATCAAAACACTTTTTACAGGGATCTATGCCAGATTAACCACTAAATCTTTAATCATACCTATACATTTAACTTTTCTCGAATCAAAAGAATACAGATCTTCATATGGTCTAGTGATTTCGAGACCAAGTCTATCCATAATAGCTTTAGGCATCACATTGTGGGAAGCTCCAGAATCCAACATGCAATTATGGAGAAGATGATCATGCATAGTTAGCATAATGTAGAAGGGAGTGATAGTATCTCTGGCACCTTCAAAGCGTGGACCAAATATTATATTCGGTTTATCATCTTCTAAATTTATAACATCGGCCTGAATTTCAATATCCGAAAAGTTTATTATTTTGACAATTTGTTTTTTGTGTGTAGGGTTCTTTTCCAGTTCGACCAGAGGTACAGGGATCTTGATCTTATTAATCTCACTTTCTAGATTAAAACTTCCCGCTGTCTTATCGGCTTCTCTGATTTGGATTTCTATCTCCCTTTTTTCTGATTTATTGGTATGTGTTGCTTTAGTTTCAGTTGTTTTTATTTCGACAGTCTGTGTTTCAGTTGTTTTTTTTTTAGCATTTTGTGTTTCAGCTACTTTTGTTTTAGCAATCTATGTTTCAGATGTTGGTTTAGCTTCCTCATTCGCTTTACTTCTCGACAAGATTTTATTAGGTTGGGAAGTTGCGATATTTCTATCTTTAGGCCTTAAATTATATTTCTGTTGAAGCTCAACCATTATATTGTCAGCGATTCCTTGATAAGAATAATCTTTTGTGATGTTTATTCTATCATCGTTATTAGACCAATATTCTTCATTTAAAGACCTTTCATAATATTAAATCATCAAATGAGGTTCTTGACAATGATCACTAAGATTATTCATATCTTCCTCTAACTCCTCAAAGTTTCGCATGTCATCTCCTCCTATAAAATTTTCATTTTTAAAGGGGGTTTGAATCTTTTGATCTTCGTTTTTTATTTGTCTTTGTTGTATTTGAGGGTTAGGATTCCTTTTGAAATATTTTCTAGCGAACTGATCCGTTTTAGATTGATCCAACTCCATTTTCGAGATTTTATTAGATAATTCTTTGATTATTTTTTCCATATCATCCATCTTATCTTCTGCGGATCTCCCAGATCCGGAAGGTCCTTCTTGTTCTCTAATTCGTTTGGTCTCTTTATTTCCCGTTTCAATTTTAGCCTTTAATTTTCCCGATGCCATCATATTTGACTCAATTTCTACATCATCATCTTGCATTCTAGTGAGGTCGGCCACTCTCCTTTCCCTCAACAGTAGAGGAAAACCAGGCTCAAAAGCCCCAACAAAAGTTACTTTTGTTGCAAGTTGGGAAAGTTTAACCTCAACTGGAGTCTTATTATATAATTTGTTAAATCTTTGAGTCAATTCAAGCACTGTTTCTGAATTTTTCTTTCCTAAATCTCCAAACTCGGTTAAATAATAAATTTGATATTTTCACTCTCCCCATTGTATGAGAAAGGCACTTTCTAACTCGTCATATGATCCTATCGAACTTGTCGACAATCCTCGGAACCAGGTTCTCACCTGTCCTTCGAAAATTTTAACTAGGAGTCTTGAAAAAACATCCTCGTGCTCAAGGCCAAGGATATCGGTGAATTGGTCAAAGAAATTTATGTTCTCAGTCATGGTTAAGTCTCCCTCTCTAGTAAACTTTGGCAGGTTTTTCATATAGTTTTTCGGGTAAATTATGGAGGGGAACTGGGAGGACCAAAGGAGCATATCTAGTAGCCACTTTAGCAAAAATTATGGGAGGTGGGGGTGGCCCTTAACTGCCTCCTCCTCCTCCTTCAACAACATGTCCTCCTCCCTCTCCACCACCTCTAGCACCACCTCCTACGACAGTAGCCATTGATAATCTAGGGGATAAAACTTGGAGGTTATAAAGAGGGTTTTCAAAGACGTGTAGTGACCTTTTGATTACTTTGGGATGAAGCAAAAGAGGTTCTGGGAAATTTAAGTTAGGAGATAGAAGATTTGAAAAGGGGGGAGAAGAAAGATTAGGGATAGGCTCTTCAGATTTGAAGGATATATAAACAGGAGAACCAATAGCGGTCAAATCAGAGTGGCGGGTATATTCTTTAAAACTTCGGGAAGTGGGAAATTTTATTTCGGGAACAGATGAGATATCAATCGAAACAGGTATCAAGATGGGTCTTTTACCTTTATTAGCAAAGAAGTCAACTAAATCGGTTTCATCCTTTATCTTGGGTAAAACCAACTCGGGGTTTATGAATTCGACTTCAATTCTATCAGCCAATGTTTCTCCGAAGTGGATTTGGGTGAAACCTTCTTGCAGAGTTAACTGTTTGAGTGAAACCTTAGCGTTAGAATGTGTGGTTTTGGGTTGATAAACCTTGCTTGTGGAAGTAGTGGCCTGCTTAAGGGATCCCCTTGGTTTTAAAAAAAATTCAGGGTCAAATACGGGCATGGTCTACTTATCATCCAAATTTTTCCTGGTCTTCCTTCGACTGGATGCCATTTTATTAGTGGTGGAGTCGCCAAGTGAAAATTAAAATTATCCTTAATATTGTATTCTATCTTTGTTCACTATCAAAGAAAGAAGCTTACCATGTCATTATCCCAGGGAAAAATAACTTTGTTTCTCCATCCCCAGCAACGACACCAAAAAGATGTTGTTCCTGAGTTTATACTTAAGGCTCAAAGTATAATGTCAGGCATCAGGAAATAACGAAAGTTTTAATGTTCACTTTTTCTACCTCAGTGTGAGAAAAATTCCTTAAATTGAATTGATAGTATAACAGCTCAGAGGTCGTTTTTCATGTATGAGTTAAAATTAAAAAGTATTGAATGTAATGAGAGAAAAACATAAAGTTGTTAGACAAAGAAAGTCATCAATTTCAGAAGATTCTTACTTTGTTACAGAAGAAGAAAATAGATCATATAACCTTTAATGAAGCATGAAATGTAGCAAACTAATTAACTCACAGGTCTTGTATTTTCTAACAACAAATACATAGGAAAATCTATTTGCTATCAGATAACTAAATGAAATATAACCATAGTAGATGTTGTACTAAATTGCGATCAGGCATTCATTAAGGAAATATATAAAAAGATGCCAAGATATGGAAAGACAGAAGAACACATAACTCAAACTGGATGAAATGTGGAATCTCTGGTCTGCACTTGTACTAATTCTCAATGAGGAGAGTTTTCTCAATTACATACGACAATAAGCAGCCCTTTGTTCATTCTTTTGAATATGTATTTATACAAAAAATTTCACAACCCTAAGTGGTTGGAATCCTCCTTATTTCTAAAAGTAACAGTTACAAAATGAGAAAGGTGGAACGCTTCGTTTAGTTCTCCTTTGTCTCTTTCTCGTGCTGGCAGAGGCGTTTTCCTTCTTCGTTTCCCAGCTTGGACACATATAGTCTCTAATCACGACATGCACGGATGATGTGTACAGGTTACCTCATTGCCCCAAAAACTCTTTATTCAGTGAGTGGAAAGCCTCTTCATAATCTTCTTTGATCTCCTTAGTCGTTCTTTTTCTTTCGGCTATGTTGGCTTCCCGGGTCTTCAATATTATGTCACCTCTTACCTGCTTTGAGATAGACAACCTGGGAACTACATGCATTTCTTCTCTGGCCGATGACAAAACTTGTTCTTGAAAAGTGACCCAAGATGCAGTAACCTCTCTTTCTCTGAAACAAATATTATCCAATGATTCGTTCGCCACCCGAAAATGATTTTGGATAATTTCCACCTTGTTCAAAAGGCTTTGTTGTGCTAACTCCAGCTTCCTACCTATCTCCACTGTTGGGTATGTGTTATATTCTTTGCATGTGTGTGTGTGGGCACATCAGATTCGACAATTGCATCTGATGATCCCTCGTAGTAGTATTTGGGCGATTTTTGCTATTTTTAGCAGATTTTTCTATTTTTAGCGGTTTACTAAAAATAATCCCAGTTTTAGGGATTAGGGTTTCGGTATCTACAGAATACCCAAAAACATTGTATATATTGTATAGTGAATGATGAAATTTGATATAATGAATATAAGAAAGGTTTTCTCGATTGAGTGTTTCCGGTATAAATCTCTGTGTACTATGTGAATAAGCCATTAATTAAATTTTGTTTTGCTTAAGAATCTATATTCATTGCTTTAATTCACAAGTTTAAAACTTACATGTGGTATCAGATCTCATTTTTGGCTTCAGAGGGACGCCTTTGTTGTTAGGGTTTGGCTCAGTCTTGATAGATCAAGTTTATCTTGGGTCTATGATAAACTTGGGTTTAGTGGGAGATTCGAGTACAGAAAGAGGAATGGTGAGCTCTTCTAGAATCGAGATAGAGAATTTCAACAGTAAAAACTTTGAGATATGGAAGCTCAATATGGAGTACCTTCTTGTAGACAAAGAACAATGGATCGTTGTGGATCCTAGTACACAACCTACTGGTACACCGTCTACGAGCACACAGGCTACTGGTACACAACCTTCTAGTGCACAAACTACTAGTACACCACCTACTGGTATGTCAAAGGAAGATTGGGAGAAGTTGGACATAAGATCAAGGAGTATTATTCGACTCTGCCTGGAAGATTCAGTGTTGTTAAATGTCTCAGGAGAATCTACAACCAAGGAACTATGGGATAAGTTGGGGAATTTGTATCAATCAAAGTCCCTGGTAAACAAGTTGTTTCTTTGAAAGAAGTTGTATCATCTTAGGATGGAAGATGGAGATTATGTGACAGAACATCTAAATTCCTTTAATACTGTAGTAAGTTAACTTGTCTCTATTAATATTATGATTGCAGAAGAAGATAAGCATATTACTTTGTTATGTTCTTTTCCAGACTCTTGGGAGAATCTGGTTGTAGCAATTGGTAGTACCACTCAATCTACATTGAAGTATGAGGATGTAGTTTCATCCTTATTACCTGAAGAGATGAGGTGGAAAATCATGGATAGTAATAGCATAGAATCTTTATTTGTAAGAGGTCGTACCCAAGACAGGAATCTTGGTAAGCCTTTGAGGGGGAGATTTAAATCTACAGGTAGATCTAAGTCTCAAGGAAAATCTTTGAGGAAATGTTGGAAGTGTAGTAAAACAGGGCATTATAAGAAATATTGCAAGTCAAAGAAGGTTGAAAAACCAAAGGGATCTGATAGTACCTCTTTCACAGAGGCAAAAACCTCCACTAAAGAAGGAGGTGATGTTTACCTGGAATCTACATGTACACATTCAGATCATGATGTATGGTTGATCGACTCAGGTGCATCATACCATATGACTCCTCACAGGGAGTGGTTCTCTGAATATGAAAAATATGATGGTGGTGATGTATTCCTAGGAGATGACTCAACAACAAAAATCTTGGGATGTGGAAGAGTTATGTTGTTGCTAAAATATGGAAGGATTAGAATTCTCCCTGGGGTTCTGCACATTCCAAAACTATCCAGGAGCTTAATATCTGTAAGCAAGATGGAAGATGCAGGAGTGGATACTGTATTTGGAAAGGGCACTTGCAAGATGGTACGAGGAGCAATAGTGTTGATGAGGGGAGTTCGGTGTGGAACTTTGTACAAGTTGTTGGGAAGAACTTATACTAATAGGTGTAATAGTTTTGTTGTCCCTGAGCAGAGGAATGAAGGAGACAAGACCAATATCGTCCCAGAAAAGAAGACCATGTTGTGGCATCAAAGACTGGGACATATTGGAGAAAAGGGCCTGCGAACACTACACGGTAAAGGTATAGTTGAAGCTATGTCTACTTGCACTCTGGATTTTGATTTCTGTGAACATTGCATATATGGTAAACATAATTGAGTAATATTTTCATCTGGTGCTACAAGAGAACAGGGGATCTTAGAGTTGATACACAGTGATGTGTTTGGACCTGTTCATGTTCCATCCCTAGGTAAATCTGTGTATTATGTTTCATTCATAGATGATTTTTCAAGGAACACATGGATTTATTTTCTTAGAAATAAATATGAGGTATTTGATAAATTTAAAGAGTTTAAGGCTTTGGTAGAAAATCAGACAAAGAAGAAAATAAAGGTATTGAGAACAGATAATGGTGGAGAATTCTGCCGAAATGAATTTGAAGAATTCTGTAAGAAGTGTGGTATAGCAAGGCAGAAGAMTACTCTATACACTCCTCATCGAAATGGATATGTAGAAAGGATGAACAAGACACTGATGGAAAAACCAAGGAGCATGCTCAGCGGTGTCAGGTTAGGAYAAGAATTCTGGGCAAAGGCAGCGGGTACATCATGTTACTTGGTCAATCGATCACCTTCATCAACGTTGGATGATAAAACTCCACACGAGGTATGGTCTGGAAAGAAACACTCTCTTCAACATCTTAGAGTGTTTGGTTGTGATGCTTATGTACATGTTCCAAAGGAAAATAGAAGTAAGCTGGATAAAAAGGCTGAAAGTGTATCTTTATTGGTTATAAAGATGGTGAAAGGTTATAATATTTGGAACCCATAAACCAAGAAAATTGTTTACAATCGAGATGTTGTTTTCAGATAGGTAAGAGATGTGTCCAAACAGGAATTCCTGCCAACGCAAGACGAACCTGAGAAAATAGAGCTTGAGTTGGATGATGCAAAATTTGAATCATCTGAAGAAGAGGAAGCAAAAGAATAAGAAGAAGAACCTCATACCCCAGTATTGAGGAGATCAGTGAGAGATAGAAGGAAACCAGAAAGGTATAGTCCACCTAATTTTCGTTCCAATTTTTCTTCATCTATTACTGATGATGATCCCAGAATTGTCAGGGAAGCAGTGAATTCAGAGGATAGTAAACTCTTGAAGAAGGCCATGGTTGAAGAAATAGATGCCTTGGATAAGAATGAGGCATGGGATATATTTGAGTTGCCAGCTAGAAGAAAATCGGTTAGTAGAAAATGGTTTTTCAAGAAGAAGTTTAATGCACAAGGTAAAGTGGAGAAATACAAAGCTCAGTTAGTAGAAAAAGGTTATTCCCAGGTAGAGGGAATTGACTTTGGTGAGATTTTTTCTCCTGTTGCTAAGTTAACTTCTATTGGATTTATTTTATCTATTGTTGTTTCTTTTGATATTGAAGTGGAACAGATGGGTGTGAAGACAACATTCCTACATGGGGATCTGGAAGAAGAAATCTACATGAAGCAGCCAAAAGGCTTTGTAGTGAAGGGAAAGAAAGATCTAGTCTGTAAGCTAAAGAAGTCACTATATGGTCTGAAGTAATCACCTAGGATGTGGTACCAAAATCTTGACACATACATCCTTGGATTGGGATTTGTAAGAAGCAGGGTTGATCACTGTGTATATTCCAAGCAGGTTGGTCATCACTTCATTTATGTAGTGTTGTATGTTGATGACATGTTGTTGGTAGGAAATAACATGGATGTTATCAAGGAGGTGAAATCACAGCTATCCTCCAAATTTGACATGAAGGATCCCGGTGCTGCTAACTTCATTCTGGGAATGGATATTAAAAGAGATTGTGCAAATAGGAAACTCCAGTTGAATCAGAGAAAATATGTTGAGATGATATTGCAAAGGTTTAATATGCATGGAAGTAAACCGGTCAAGGTTATTATTCCTATAGGTGTAAATTTATCTGTAGATCAGTGTCCCAAGACATAGGAAGAAGAAGAGGACATGTCCCGTGTTTCATATGCCAGTGCAGTTGGCAGTTTGATGTATGCAATGGTTTGTACTAGACCGAACATTTCACATGCAGTGGGAGTTTTGAGCAGGTATATGTCAAAACCAGGGAAGGAGCATTGGACAATAGTAAAGAGGGTCTTCAGGTATCTTTGTGGCACTACCAGTTATGGATTGTGCTATCAAGGAAGACCAGGATTGGACAGAGTGGTGGACATACATGGATTTGTTGATGCAGACTGGACTGGAGATCTGGATCACAGAAGATCTACAAGTTGGTATGTGTTTAACCTATTTGGAGGAGCAATCAGTTGGATGAGCAAAAGACAGGCTGTAGTGGCACTCTCAACTATAGAAGTTGGATACATGGCAGCCACTCATGCAAGCAAGGAAGCAATATGGTTACAAATATTGTGTTCAGGCATTGGGTTGGTACAAAAAGCAGTGAGATTAGATTGTAACAGTCAGAGTGCAATATTCCTGGCAAAGAACCCAGCTTATAATTTGAAGACAAAGCATATTGATGTTCAGTATCACTTTGTGAGAGACATGGTTGAGGAAAAGAAGGTGTTGCTGGAAAAGGTTGACACTTTGAAGAATGTTGCAGATTCATTGACAAAGTATGTAAGTACAGAAAAGTTCTCTTGGTGTAGAGTAACAATGGGCATTGCTGCCCTGGATTGTTGACTATATAATATTGGGACCCCTGGATGCAAAGAAAACAACAAGTGGGAGAATGTTGGGTATGTGTTATATTCTTTGCATGTGTGTGCTTGGGCACGTCATATTACGATCCCTCATAGTAGTATTTGGGCGTTTTTTTCTATTTTTAGCGGATTTTTCTATTTTTAGCAGTTTACTAAAAATAATCTTGGTTTTGGGGATTAGGGTTTTGGTATCTACGAAATACCTAAAAACATTGTATATATTGTATAGTGAATGGTGAAATTCGATATACTGAATATAAGAAAGGTTTTCCTGGTTGAGGGTTTCCGGTATAAATCTCTGTGCACTATGTGAATGCCATTGATTAAATTCGATTTTGCTTAAGAATCTATATGCATTGCTTTACTTCACAGGTTTAAAACTTACATCCACTGCCTGTGCTTGGAAAACGGTTATATATATAACCATGTTCTTGGTCAACTTCACCTTGTCCTACAATTGCTTCACCAATTCACTTTGTTGAATGGCTCATTCTTCCCTCGCCTGCAAATTCTTGTGCATCTTGTCAAGATTGGATTTGAGATTTTGAATTTATTCTCTATCGCTAGCTCTAGCCTCTTCAAAACCTTTGTTGACTTCACTGCTGACATTCTTCTCTATAGTCCTTATTTGATCCTGCAATTTTCTTATCAACAGATTTCTCTGTTTCAATTGCTCTGCCATATTTTTGACCGACCATTGATTGGTTGTAGCGAAGGTGCCTAATGAACCAACCATTTCCTTGGCGAGCTATGGATCCTCCAAGCCCTATCCATCAAATATCATCCTTTTTCCTTTTGGTTACTACCCCTTCTTTCTGATGTAATTCCCTTATGACTATAGCCCTCCTTTTCATTCTAAATAAAAATTTCGAAGGAGGAATATTTTCAAGTGGGATCGGGGTAAGATCGCTTGCAAATATAATTTCGAGACCAGGAGTTCTAAAACTTGATTGTAGAGGGGTTAGTGTTGTAATAGGACTGCCTATCTCTATGAACTGCTTTCCTTCTACTATTTGTAAGGTATTAGTAGGGGTGACTGGCAATAAAGGAGGTATCATTTGTTTTTGTTTTATAAGTGTCTTAGATTGAAACTTTGTCTGCGACCCTAGATATCCTACCCACGAGGTTTCTAATTCTTGTGTAGACACTTCGAGATTCTTTGGGAACTCCTCGGTAGTTTGTTTATCAGAAGACTCTGGTTCAAAACCTAGAGGTATGGATTCCTGCACCGGAGGAGTGGTTATCAATTCTCCCTGTAGTATCTTGGGAAAACTATTTCGTCTATGCCTTTGGAAAGTGAAGAAACTGGCATGTTGGTCAGGGGATAACGTTTGAACTCTGTCTTGTACCTCCTCATATGATCTAATTCCCATGAATATATCATCATATAGGGAGTATTCATGCACGTATATTTTCATATTGCATTGAGCTAAGTGATTCTCTATGATCATGTATGGATCATGTCTTTTAAATTCAATTTCAACCAATTTGACATCCTCTAAAGCTGCAACCTCTACTTTGGAATGACCAAAATCTAACAAGGAAAACCTATCAACCTATAGAGGGAATGTTGGCCAAAATTTATTCTGAGCATCTTTTACATCTTTTCCAATGCCTCCTGTTACCGTCTGGTAAGCTACTTCTCTGCACACAAGTCTATTAGGCAGAAACTTTGAGAGAGAGTGAGGGGAAACCGAGCATCTGAAAACCATGATATATGAGAAATTTTCTTCAATGAACCAATCTGCAACTTTTTTAAGGTTTCCCATAATTTGATCTGAAATCCAAGGAGGTGGATGAACATATGGTGTTTGATGAACGAGAATCACTACATTATAATAGATTTCATAAAAGAAATATTTGGCATTTTCCTCCCATAGTTTGGAATGATAAAAATGGATAGATTTTTCCCTGGTTGGGTTCCAACTCCAATTCATCAATGGAAATGGAGTCATGAAATAGATGGAATCCATGACATACACAGACATATAAAAAGGGGCAGGTTGACCTTTTGACTTCGCCATTTGATACTTAGAAATTTCCTTGGCTAGGTTATCGGACAACATCTTAGCCCAATTGAAAGTGTATCCCTCGGCTGCCTCATGCATGATTGATACCCATTCCACTGGGAAATGAGTAGGGATTTTCCTTCCGAATATCCTACATAGCATAATGGCTACATAGATCATATACTCATTTAATGATGCAGTGGAATAAACACCATGGGAGTCAGCTCTGAATTTCGCTGAATATCCCCACCAGGATTTAACTATGTCTGGGTAGCTTCGGTCAAATTGCACACATTCTTTTTGTTCAAAATCCATCAGGAACACAACATTATAAATATATTTTGGATCAGGGGATAGTTTGTACATTACTTGGAGGTGTTTTGGCCTGAAAGAACCAACAACAACTTTTTGGTGATTGATGATGCTCCTGGTCTGCACATCGGTGTTTTCAAGACCCCAGCTTATCATGTCATTGTATGGCATGAGATTTGGTCGTGTAGCTATTTTATGGAGCTCGGACTCTACTATAGTTCTGATTTTAGTTTCGTGAGTGTTGTTTGTTTCATCTCCAGAATCGTCTGGGCGATTTATAACTTCGTGCTCCAAGATTTCAAAAATCTGCATCCATGATTTAATTGAGTCTACATCTCGTGGCGTAATATCAGACAGAACGTCTGTGTTCGGATTTGAACCTTCACCTGCATCATCATTCTTCTTCGATGCTTTCCTGGGTGCGATGATATCAGAAATAGAACATGAATACCTATTACAGGGGAGAATGTGTAAGCTTCCCTTGTATAAAACTCACTACTTTGTTGAAGGTAAAAATAAAATTCAAAATATAACACTTTTATTTACGCTCAGTTTGCATTAATTCAAGCACACCTTTACGGATGATGAATTTATTGTCTTTAATGAGGAAAGTACATCTGGCGATATGCACTATACGCTAGAAATCATTTCCATTGATTCATAATAAATGTTACTAAATATCGACAATTCACGATCGAGAGTTTTGGATGGAACAAAATTGAAATATCCCGAAAGAAAATGTGCGAAATATTAATTTACACTATTAATTTATTTTAAAGATGTTAATTAATCACGTTTAAAACTCAATGCTTTCGGGAACTCGGGTTTCATGGTTTTTTGGATGTGATGAATAGTAAACCCTTGATTCCTGAAACGCGAAACGATTAATTATCTTTGACTTAGTTTGATTTAATTAATCGATATTTAATCTTTCGACGAATATATTTCAGGTATCGGTATTTTGAATGTTGAGACATAGAGAAATATCTAAAACATGAAACTCCAAAACAACTTCCAGCGAATTGACTCGTTAATCATTTGGAGACTCCACAAATATGAAAGATTTAAGATCATTCGATCATAAGGAAAAATTTATCAACAGTGAAACTCAAGCGCGTTTTGTTCTTATTAAACAATTTTTTTTTTTTATTAAAGTCTAAAGTTTAGATAAATATGTATTCCAACAGGGGGAATACTGTTTCATTGCACCCTTGGACCCATATGAAGCCGAAATATTTTTGGAACCGACCTGTCTAGATTTAGAGGAAATTAACCAGTTGTACAAAACCATTACGCGCACAAAAGATTACATTAATCCAATTGCAAATGGGGTACTCAGTTGGAGAAGTATCACCTCATGTGCTTGATTCAGATACGGGACTAGAGAATTGGAAATGATGCCTACATGAGGTATCTACAAGAAGGTGCACAAGAATAGACTGCACAATAAGATGGGTGGGTACAAAGATAAGAGAACCTCCCAGTTTTCATGGCATAAACAACTTAGAAGAGTTCCTTATGAAATATGAGGAGGAAGTATCAGATAATTAGAGGATATTATCCCTAGATATCGCACTTAAGGCTACATTTGCAATATGGTGGGGTGTGCACAAAGAAACAATTAAGGACTGGTACCAATGCAAGCAATTACTACGCATTAGATTCGATGTTGAGACGACAAGCAATGAGATGCAGAGATATGATGGACAGCGTACAACAACAGAACACTTGGAGAAATGAAGATTACTATGGAGGATGACACCACCAGAGGAATGGCCTCATCATTTCATCCACACATTGGAAGGAATTCCAGCAAACTGGTATGTATACCAAGAACTGCGCAGAGGCACTGCAGAATGGACAACATTACAACAAAAATTTATAGTCACTTTCTCATTTGAACATGAGAACCCCAACATGGATTATCACTCAAACAAATAAGAGGAGTGATATTTGTTGATGAACCAAAGGTTTAGATTATAATAGATTATCAACAACAACATAAACATACAGTAAGGAACTATTGTCATGCTATCATGTGGAAGAAGAAGCACCGGATGAAGATGACCCGCGCAACATACATATTGCAGAAGTTGAAGGTGAAAGAGAAGTGGAAGGTCCATCTATGGAATCAGAATTTTGTGTTGCGCCAATTAGGGTGAATAAAGTCAACATTGGGACAAATGATAATCCCAAAATGGCCAACATTGGAGACTATTGGGATGAACAAACAGTGGAGAGGATAATAGAGTTACTGTGCAAGTACAACGACCTGTTCCCAGCAACGTTTACAGAGATGAAAGGCATAGCGGGAGAGCTAAGAGAGATGAAGATACCTCTCAAACCTGAGGTTAGATCTTTCAGACAATGAATGTATAGACTGAATCCAATATATAAGAAGAAAGTGAAAGAAGAAATTGAAAAAATGTTGGAAGCTGGAATCATAGAACCAGTAGAAGAATCAAAATGGATAATCCCTATGGTAGTTCAGGAGAAGAAGCAAGGAGGCATAAGGATATATGTCAACTTTAGGAAGTTGAATCATGCTTTCCTACATGACCCTTTTCCTACCCCTTTTATTGATGAAGTCCTAGAGAATGTGGGAGTTCAGGAAGCATATTCACTCAAAGATGGATTCTCAGGATACCATCAAATCAAAATATCCCCAGAAGATAGGTATAAGACTACCTTTGCTACCGAATGGGGATCCTATCAATACACAGTCGTGCCTTTTGGACCAAAGAATGCACCAACAATATTCTAAAGAGTATTCATAGCTGCATTCAAAGAATTCATCCATCAATTTTTAGAAGTGTACCTGGATGATTGGACAATATACAGTCTGTTGAAATACCATGTAGAGGTGTTAAGGATAATGTTGGAAATATGCAGGCAATGCCAAATATCCGTGAACATTAAGAAATGAATATTTGGGACACCTTTTGGAATTTTATTGTGTCATATAGTATGAAAACATGGTCTAATATTGGATCCTGCAAAGATTGTAGTAATTGTGAATTTCCCACCACCAAAATCAGTGTGATAGTTGAGATCCACATTGGGACATACAGGTTATTACAAAAAATTAATAAAAGGGTATGTGTATATCAATGCACGAATGGAGAAAATGATCAAGAAAGATATCAGATTTCAGTGGGATGAGGTCTGTCAGCAAGGGTTGGACACCTTGAAAGAGAATATGGTCACAACACCTATAATAGTATTCCCAGATTGGGAAAAGACATTCCATGTGCATGTAGATGCATCAACTATATCACTTGGAGCAATTATGGTGCAACCAAGAACATGGGAATTGGATCATCCGATAGCATTTGCTAGCATAAAATTGTCAGAGTCATAAAAAAACTATAATACTAAATAAAGAGAAGGCCTAGCTATGGTTTATGCACTTCAGAAGTTCAGAAATTACTTACTCGGTAAACATTTTAAGATGTTCACAGACCATTATTTCCTCAAGTACCTAGTCAACAAGCCATTGTTGGGGGGGGGGGGGGGGNGATTTGTAGATGGTTATTGTTATTTCAGAAATTTTATTTTGAAGTGATAGTCAAACCAGAGAAGCTAAATGCAGGACCTGATCACCTGTCAAGGGTCTTCAATGGAGAGGAACCTACAAATTTAGAGGATAACTTCCATGATGCGCAGTTGTTTTCAGTACAAATAGTTGATGAATACTTTGTTGACATTATTGAATACTTGAGTACAAGGACTACGCCACAGGAGTTTAACACCGCGTAGAAGAAAAATTTGGTTGTCATAGCTGCAGACTATCAATTAATTGCAAGACACTAATACAAAATGGGCACAAACAACATTTTGAGGCGATGTGTATTAGAGCATGAAAGGCCTAGAATTTTAGCAGAATCCCATGAAGGAATAGTTGGAGGACATTATGCAGGAAAATCTACCTCGCATAAGGTTTTGCACGCAGGATTATGGTGACCAAAAATTCATAGGGATGCAAAGGAATATTTCCAGAGATGTGATGTATGTCAAAGGGTTGGTAAACCAAACAAAATGGATGAGATGCCCCTAATACCACAAGTAACATTGCAGGTATTTGAAAACTGGGAAATAGACTTTGTGGGACCAATTATCCCACCAATAAAGAGGTCAAGAGATAGATACATCATTACTGCGACATAACACTGAAAACGATGGGCAGAAGCAACACCAATCAAAGATTTCAACGCATAAACAACAACACATTTTTTGTTTGAGCAAGTGATCACTAGATTTGGTTGTCCAAGGATTTTGATGAGTGACCAAGATACTCACGTCATCAACAACAATATCAAGACTATGACTGAGGAGTTTGAAGTCTATCATCGGAAGAGTACACCATACCACCCTCAAGCAAATGTAACAGTAGAATCCTTCAACAAGATCTTGGAGAATGCCTTGAAAAAGATCTGCAATGGTAACAGGGATGATTGGGATTTGAAAATACCAATAGTACTATGGGCATACAAAACTACATGTAAAAAGTTGACAGGACATACACCATTCATGATGGTGTATCGACATGAAGCAGTGGTACCATTGGAATTTTCAGTACCTAGTTTGCGCGTCACAACCATTACTAACATGACAGAACGAGGCACAGTAAAACAAAGGATAATTAAACTCATTGAGATGGAAGAGGATAGGATATTGGCAGGATTTCACCAGGAAGTACAAAAATCCAGAGACAAATCTTGGCACGACAGACATATTAACAATAAAAGTTTCAAGGAAGGAGACTTAGTCTTTCTATATGACAACAAATTCTTTCAAAATACAGGTAAATTCAGGATGCATTGGATAGGGCCATATGAAGTCCATCATGTCACATATGGAGGATCTGTGTGACTAAATGATCTAGAAGGAATCAAATTAAAGGGAATGATCAATGGGAGTCGACTGAATCTGTATAGGGACAGTCAACCTCACCAAGTATAAATAGGGATAACACAGTAAGGAAAATATGTATATAGTGTACCATAGTAGATACTAGACAAAAAAATTATAAAACCAAACAAAAAGAGAAAAAGAAAGAAAAACAAATACAAAAATACAAACCACAGAAAATAAAAATAAAAACAGAAAAAAATGTGCACAAGAGTTACCACGCTGGATATCAGAATACAACATGCATTAAAAAGAAAAGTTGTTTTGAATGTGTTATCTCCCAAAATAAAACCTTCCTTTTAGTCGAGTTTTGTGGTGGATAGCATGGCTATCGGTAGTTGCCTCAATTCATTTTTGAGTCCTTTTAGCTGCAAAACTTAGGTTTTGGTTTTTGTCTTAGAAAATAATATGATCCATAAAGTCTTCTTTTCAAAATTTGCATAATTCACTTTCAACAGCTAATGTGTGTCCAAAAGTTGAGTGTTAGTTGTGGAAAGTGGCGACTTTCAGCAGCTAAGGAGCGCTTCTCATAAGTTTGTGCG
>ML790017.1:406910-430294 GCA_009831015.1 Picea engelmannii | reverse complement strand
TGCAAAGTAGTGGGTAGTTGAAGGTGTTGTACCAAGTCCTATGAGACAAGGTTCTTTTGGATGCCATTGTCCATAGTGAGGGTGGCCAATTCATATTTGATATGGAAATTTAGGGTGAAGAGAGAAACAATAGATGTTCCTGGTTCATTGGCAGTCATTAAAATGAGGGATGGGTTTTCTTTAGTTGGTTTATCAAGGGAAACAAATTATGGATTTGCAGGGGGGTCAGACGGAGAAATATCGACAAACAAAGTTTTGTTGGTGCGCAGAATCTTAAGGGCATGACAGAAGGTAGAAGAGTGAAAATTGGTTTTGTGGAAAGAACACCAAGGAACATTACGCGATGAGGCAATGGAGTATTGTGGGCCAGCTGATGGGAGAGTAGGAAAATTACCAAGAGTGGATGGTCTGGCTTGAGCTTGAGGATAACAGAGTCGAGGTGCCACCTTACATTCCATGAACAATGCCTAAAGAAAGTCCTTGTCCAAGGAAGGAATGTCAAACATATCTACTTCATGAAGAATACATAGCAATAAGCCATAATTGAACTTGACAATCAATACCTCTTCGAGATCGGTAATGTGAAGTTGGATGTGCAGTTTGCAGAAGATGTCGATGTATCCCTGGATGGTGTAATGTCACCTAGAACGCCATTTTTTTTTTAAAATTTACTCTTTGAGCAAGAATGTATCACTATAGTTACTATTATAATTTGGTTAATCTTCCTTTCGTTCTTCGAGTTATTGATTCCAATATTTAATCGTCATGATGAATCATGATAGGGTACAGGAAAATTTGAAGAAATTCCTTTCCATGAATGAATTTTTTGTAATTATGTTTATCATGATCACTATCAACCATCCTAGTAAAGACATTACCCAACTTCAAATATTGTTACCAAACTTTTATTTTTATTATAATTTTTGTATTCACTGTCACAATTGATTTCATAAATAATGTTGCAAGGATTTGTCGAAGATTAAAAAAAATGACTTATTAACCCTTCTATCACACTTGGTATTTTCTTTTCTTCTCCTATTACTCAACTACCATCTATGCAGCCTCACGTAGTTGGGGCGCCACAGACATGGATCTGGATTTTTCAACGTTTGGCAAATGTTGTTGATCATTACAACAGGGCCCACAGGCCCTGACCTTAGTTAGGCTGGACTTGTCATGTGTCGAGGGAACTACTTGTATATATTTTTTGAGGGCATAAGCCCCATGACTCGTTACTGGTTGTATTTTTGAGGTGCTTGCGCCCACCTATGTACTCTGATGATTTTGATATTATATATGGATTTTTATGTCTTTTTATGTCTTATGGATCATATTTGTCTTTAAAAATGTATTTACATGTTTATGTGTATGTCTTTTTTAAATGTGTGCGAGATGCCAATCTAAGATTTGATTAGCTAGAGTATCTGTGACTTGGTTTAATCTCCTAGAAACATGAAAATATGTAATATAATCAAAGCTTCGTTCTAAGATAAGTACCCTAAGGACTTGTCGGTGTAAAGTAGGATCATGAACACGGTAGACTCTATTTAACTAAGACACAACCAGCTGAGTGTCTAAATAGACCCGGAGATGAGAGATACCAAATGACATGGCGTCATGAAGCAACTCAATAAATGCACTGTATTTGATGACAGTGTTTGTGGTGTTTCCTAAACATATACCTCCTGAAGATAATAACTGGACCTCAGGTGTAACAATTACCCAAGCTACGGAGGCAAGCCTCCGAGTGTGCCGGCTAGCGTCGTCTACATACCCAATGAACACCTCTGATTCACTTGACATCTGCCACAGTGACAAAAGATAACATAAAAAATGACACGTCCATAAAACCAAAAGAAACCAGAAAGTAATAGTACAAAGACTATACATATGTTACAAAAAGTTACCCAAGGTGACCTACCTATGAGTAATACTTCTTGAGGTAGAGCCCATTTCTAGGTTCTGCCAAAGCATTTCCCTCAAATTCTACCATATGATAAGCGCCCTTTTTTAGAATCTCCTTCATGTTGAAAGGTCCAAACCACCTGAGTTTAAATTTTCCTACCCCCAGGGAGTCCTTATCCTGGTCATAGACCAGGACAAGGTCACCTTCAAAGAAAATCCGAGGACGAATGGACCGATCATACTGACAATTGGCCTTTTGTTTGTGAGCTGCGTTGACCATGGTCGCATCAAGACGCTACTCAAGGTATAATAACCGCTCCTCAAGTGGAGAAGTGTCTGGAAGTAACTGTACTGCCAACTTTAGGGAAGAGATATGACATTCTATAGGCAAGACTACTTCCAGCTTGTAAATGAGTTGAAAATGTGAGAAACTGGTTGCAGTCTTAACAGACGTTCGGTAAGCCCATAATGTCGAGTATAACATCAAATGCCAATTTGACTTGGCCGAATTGATCGTTCGCTGTAGGATGGTCTCAATATGGATCATTTTTTCTAAACTGAAAATCATTTAAGATGGTTTAGGAGTTTTCTTTGGATGGTCACAAGAACTATAATCTTACCCTCAGACGAAGCAATCATTGAAGAAATGACTAATCTGAACAAACCCTCGGAAGCTATCCATAAAATATCATACTTCCTCCCAGAGTTAAGAAGAATCGAAGCAGGGGAATTTACCTTGACTATGACTGGAGATAGGTCTTATCCTATCAATCCCTTGGCTACACATGAGGTTTATTCTGAGGGTAGTATGGCAACTATCACTTAAACTATACCGATTAATATCTCCAGAACCCCTAGCATCGTGGAGAATGTTTTCGTCGGAGTTGACTGTTCCCCCGAAGAGATTCAAATATACACCGACTTATTTAAATAATTCCGCGATGTTTTTTTTTGGTCTTACGAGGAAATGCCAGGCATTGATTCAAAAATAGTCGAACATGAAATCACAATTTATCCAGATGCCAAGCCAGTTCGGCAGAGGCTTCATCCAGTTAATCCAAGGAAAGCAACAGCTATTAAGGTGGAAGTAGAGAAATTTCTCAAAGCAGGTTTTATCTATCCTGTCCATTTGAACCAATGGGTGTCAAATCCCGTGCCGGTCAACAAGAAACAGGGCACGATTCACGTATGTATAGACTTCCGTGATTTGAGCAAATCCTGTCCAAAATATAATTTTCCCACACCATTCATTGACCAGATAGTTGATGAATGTGCAGGTTGTGAGGCCTTTTCTTTCATGGATGGTTTTTTGGGATATAATCATATACAAATCAAACTTGAATACCAACACAAAACTGCATTCATTTGTCCATGGGGTACATTTGCCTATCGTAAGATGCCTTTTGGTCTTAAAAATGTTGGAGCTACCTTCCATCAGGCCATGTATTTTTCTTTCCATGATCTCAAGCATATAATTGAAGCCTATTTAGATAATTTAGCATCACTCTCTCGTAAGAGAGCTGATCATCCCACACACCTCCGACTTATCTTTGAGCGATGTCGCTACTTCTGAATTCGCTTGAATCCCAACAAATGCAGTTTTTGCGTAACGTCGGGCCATTTGTTAGGTTTCATAGTGTCAACAACAGGTATCATGGTCGATCCTCTGAAGGTTGAGGAAATAGTTCAGTTGCCTCCCTCATGCACAATCCTTCAACTTCAGAGTGTACAGGGCAAGGCGAACTTTTGAGGCGTTTCATCACCAACTATGCCGAGATCACAAAGGGATTTATGCGCTTACCGAAGAAAGACGTTCCTTTTCATTGGGACGATGCTGCTCAACTCTCCTTCGAAGCGTTGAAACATGCCCTCACAATTTCCCCTCTGCTTCGGCCACTCAACTATAACAAAGATTTCTTATTATACTTGGTTGCAACAGAGTCAACCATCGGCATGGTCTTAGTTCAGGAAGATGATTTGCTCTCAGAATATGTGATCTATTACCTGAGCCGAGGCCTCGTTGGACTGGAACTCAATTATTCTCATACTGAAAAACTTGCGTTGGCAACAGTCCATGTCGTCCAACGATTTCGTCATTATGTCATGTTTTGCAAGACCACTGTCATTGTCGTTGTGAATCTGTTTCAATACGTGTTGAAATGATGGGTAATCGGCGGAAAGATCAGTAGATGGATAGTCGTCCTCCAGGAATTTGACTTAGATTTCGTTTCGGTGAAATCCAAAAAGTCACTGGTCTTCGCAGAACTTATATCGAAACTTCCGGTCGAGTTAGGTGATGTTATGCCCGAAGAATCGCCTATTCGAGGAGATATGTTTCTAATAGCATCTTCAGACCCCTGGTATGGAGATATTCTTGTCTATCTCCAGACTTTGAGGTTCCCCACCTCTGCTTCTCGTGATGAGCGTCGTCATATACGTCATCAGGCCAAGAACTATCTCATCCTTGAGGACACTCTCTATCGTTGAGGTGTAGATTTCATTCTTCGTCGATGCCTCACTCATGAAGAAGCGGAAATTGTGCTTAACGATTTCCATACTGGAGCATGTGGTGGTCATTTGTTTGGGTTGGCAACAAACCAAAAGATATTACAAGCCGGTTACTTCTGGCTGACACTAATCAAAGATTGTATCGAATCGGTCAAGAAGTGCCACCCGTGCCAGATCTTCTCTCAGAAGATGATGGAACATCCCGCTCCCATGTTTCCTGTCATCATAGTTGGTCCCTTCACCAAGTGGGGGATTGATTACACTACATGCAACCCTCCTTCAGCAAGGGGGCACCGTTATATCATTGTAACCGTAGACTACTTCACGAAGCGGGTCGAAGTTATGCCAACATTTAAAGATGATGGAGAGACTTCAACTCTCTTTTTGTTCAACCAGATAATCACAAGGTTCAGCGTCCCGAGAGAGATTTTCACTGACCATGGAAGTCACTTTCAGAACCAAATGATGACCGAATTAACATCAAATCTTGGATTGCGACAAGAACATGCGTCACCCTACTGCCCCCAAGCGAATGGTCAGGTGGAAGCTGTAAATAAATCTCTTAAGACCATCCTACAATGAACGATCAATTCGGCCAAGTAAAATTGACATTTGATATTATACTCAACATTATGGGCTTACCGAACGTCAGTTAAGACTACAACTAGTTTCTCACCTTTTCAACTTGTTTACGGGTTGAAAGCAGTCTTGCTTATAGAATGTCAGATCCTGTCCCTAAAGTTGGCAGTACAATTACTGCCAGACACTTCTCCACTTGAGGAGCGGTTATTATACCTTGAGTAACTCAATGAGCAACATTGTGATGCAGCCTTGGCCAATGAGGCTCAAAAACAAAAGGTCAAGTGTCAGTATGATCGGTCCGTTCGTCCTTGGATTTTCTCTGAAGGCACCCTTGTCCTGGTCTATGACCAGGATAAGGACTCCCTAGGGGCAAGAAAATTCAAACCCATGTGGCTCAGACCTTTCATCATGAAAGAGATTGTAAAAAAGGGTGCTTATCATCTGGTAGACTTTGAGGGAAATGCTTTGGCAGAACCTAGAAATGGGCTCTACCTTAAGAAGTATTAGTCATAGGTAGGTCACCTTGGGTAACTTTTTGTAACATATGTATAGTCTTTGTACTATTACTTTTTGGTTTCTTTTGGTTTTATGGACGTGTCATTTTTGACGTTATCTTTTGTCACTGTGGCAGATGTCAAGTGAATCAGAGGTGTTTGTTGGGTACACAGACGATGCTATCTGGCACACTCAGAGGGTTGCCTTCACAGCTTGGGTAATTGTTACACCTCAGGGCAAGTTATTATCATCAGGAGGTATATGTTTAGGCGACACCACAAACAATATCACCGAATACAATGCAGTTATTAAGTTGCTTCGTGACGCCTTGTCATTTGGTATCTCCCATCTTCGGGTCTATTTAGACGCTCAACTGGTTGTGTCTCAGTTAAATAGAGTCTATCGTGATCATGATCCTACTTTACACCGACGATTCCTTAGGGTACGTCTCTTAGAATGAAGCTTTGATTATATCACATATTTTCATGTTCCTAGGAGATTAAACCAAGTCACAGATACTCTAGCTAATCAAATCTTAGATTGGCATCTCACACACATATAAAAAAGACATACACTTAAACATGTAAATACATTTTTAAAGGAAAATATGATCCACAAGACATAAAAAGACATAAAAATCCATATAGAATATCAAAATCATCAGAGTACATAGGTGGGCGCAAGCGCCTCAAAAATACGACCAGTAACGAGTCATGGGGCTTATGCCCTCAAAAAATATATACAAGTAGTGCCATTGGCACGTGACATGTCTAGCCTAACTAAGGTCAGGGCCTGTGGGCCCTATTGTAATGATCAACAATGTTTACCAAATGACAAAAAATCCGGACCCATGTCTGTGGCACCCCCACTATGTGAGGATGCATAGATGGTGGCAGATCCTCAATCTCTACCATGGGGACTATGCGAGTGAGCGAGGTAAAATTTCTCTCTACTCATCTCAGAACCCTCTCAGTCTCACTGGCTGGATGCTCTCCTGTTGTTATTGGTCCCCCTGCGGTGGTGGGTACAACCCCTGGCTGAGGACGTTGCTTGTTCCTCGCATAATTAGCTGGTCGCACTAGTCCCACATCTGCACATAATAGACACATATTTGTTAAATGCTCTGGTATAAAAAAAATGATAGATATAAAAAACAACATAAAAATTACATATGTTTAACAAAACAAAAAAAGCAAACGATGCAAACTTACCCATCTCTCCTCTCTCCTCATCGGGAGGTACCGGTATCTCAGGGTCTCTCGAGAAGTCAATCCAAACATAAGGGTAATCCTCTATGACTGGGATCTGTTGCGAAAACCAAGAAAAAAAGTTGTCATTAAAGGACTCATTGGTCCTTCCTTCCCCCTGTCGTGGCAGCAACATTGCCCATCTTCATATCGCAGGAAGAGAGGCTTGATGCCCTCGTGCCACCTCTTGAGGGATGAAACTGGGCACTCTTTCAAAGAAGAAAGAGCAAAGAATGGTTTCAATCCCAAAGTTCCTTTGAGTCTGCAACCGACAGTTTGTCAATTGTCTCTTCATACAATCCAACAATGTGGTGCTCCAATAAAAAATCCGTGCATTTAAGCACTGAATTGCACAGTTCATCTGTGCACGGGAAGCCTAATGCAAAGCGACAGACCCTGTAATCCGCCCGATGAGCAACACTATCGCCTGTAGTGCTAAGTCTGAGATCTTACTGATCATCACTTGCGAGCTCATCCTGTCTATACCCTCCCCACAATAGAGTCCAATTAACTCCGATATGTTATGAGGCCCCGAGGGAAACGTACAGAAGTTGACTAGTTCCCCTCGTCAAGAGAGGCCAGTCAATAATTATATGTCCTCGGTCGTTGACACCAATGACTGCCCCTCCAGCATAAAGGCCTCTACGTTGGGATGCCAATAATCAACCAAGGCATTCAATAGCCTAGGTTGTGCTCGCATGAAAGGACATAGGAAGAATTTTAGCAACCCACATTGCATTAAGGCAACAACAACATTCGGGTCCTCCCCAACCAACGCATTAATATCCTCGTGCTCTCTTTCCCTCTAGTGAACATACATCCTGCAAAAAACCAAGTTCAGGAGGGTTAACCCTTGCTTTTTAAAGTTTTTTCCATTAAATGAAGAGTCCACGCGGGCTGTAATGATGACAGTCTCATGTACACGCATGTAGTTTTTCCTCTGCCCGAGTGTACATGCGGGCTGTCATAAGACAACCCGTGTGGACTTAGGGCCGACCTTTTAAAGGTAGACGCCCCTCCAAAAAATAAAATTAAATGCATAAAGAATGATTTAGATTGCAAGAGGAGAGAGTTTATACTTACTTGGTCCAAGCGGATGGTTGTTTCGTCCACCGAGGCTCCCAGAATCAATTCTTTTCACAAAGGGGCAGTTTTGGCTTTTAGTCAATTTCTGAATTAACAATGGTGATAATGAGCTGCCAGCTTCTATTTATAGAGGTTTTTGGCCCTTTTTTGTCAATTTTCGGGCCCTTTTGTCATTTTTTCTAAACTAAAAATCATTTAAGATGGTTCAGGAGTTTTCTTTGGATGGTCACGGGAAGTATTTCTTTGGGTATTGTGATTTTTTTTTTTTGAGATTTGGGTGTTTTGACGGTCCTTTGGAAAAATCCATTTTTTCTAACTCCTTGCATTTAAGTCAAGATTCCACCCCCACTTTCTGCATCTCGTTTTCTTTTTCACTTTTCCATAGGATCAATCCCACTGAGTTGCGACACAAAACCCTCATCACTGCTTTAGAAGTGTCATAATTTGGTGGTAGAGCCTACCATAACATGGATGCCCTAGGTAGATCTTGGTTGCATGACGGTGTCCATGTTGTCACTAACGACTATAGGCTCAGGAGTCCTCTTTAGCTTTTCCCTGATTACGAGTTTGAGCCTCATTTGCATGAGTCCTTATCACTCTTGACCTCACCCTCGAGACTCCCAAAACATAACGAGTCTTCTTTTAATCCCTTTTCAGATCCTCTAAACATGAAAATATTGTCGAGCGATCTTGTGGCCTTTCACGCTTGTTAAACTGAAATTTGAAGTCACATCTATCCGACGGTATTTTACCCCTTTTTCGGTTTGGACGATCAACTGTACAAACAAAGGTATACTCTAGAGGCCTCAGATCTCTAGAAGAGTATTCTCAGGTATAATTTTAACCCTTTTTCGGGTCTAAGGGACTAAATTTACAAAAAAGGAACCCCCACGGAGTCCATAGTTAATATTTTTTCAGACTCCCTAAAATTGAAAAGATCGTCGAGTGACCTTATTCTTTCACACTCGTTAAAATGGTCTAGAATAACATTTCTGACGGAGTCCATAGTTAAGCTTTTTTCAGACTCCTTAAAAATGAAAAAATTGTCAAGTGATCTTATCTTTATCACACTCGTTAAAATGGTTTTGAATAGACGTCTTATCGGTGCTAGTTTACCCTTTTTTCGAACTGACTAGACTACCTTAGAAAAAGGTATCCCAATTGAGTCTCCTTTTACATTTTTTCAGAGTCTCTAAATATGAAAAACCGTCGAGCTTACCTTCTCTGGGCTTGTTAAAGTTACATCAAAGGACGTTACGATTGTGTGTTTTGTTAACCATGTTTGCATACCTGCGTCTTTGGTCTAATGTCGGCTCCATGTTTCTCTCAACTGAACAATCTGAAGCATGCCTTATACGCAAGCCCTGTAGCATTTTGCCTCTACGTCTTGACACCTTTGGCCCCAGGAGGGATTTTTCCCGAGTGTCATTGCTTTGAACATCAGTCTTGTCCTTGCACCTCGAATTCGTATGTTTGTGACACTCATTCCTCCTTTGTAATGTAGCATTCTTTTATTCTTTTTCCAAAATTATTGAAAAAGACAAAAAAGATCAAATATAATCGAAAAAGAGGAAGGGAAAAGTATTTTCTTTGTATTGGTAGCACAATGAGTCGCCCTTAGATAAAGCACATCCTTCTATTTGTTCATCAAGCCATGGGATTTAATATGACCTTAGGAAGTTGTTCCCGCTACATTAAGATGTGTCCTCCTCTGTTTGGTTATTCTTCCAAACATATGGAGAGTTGATGGTTTACTTAGACGATAAGTAGCTCGTAGTCGAGTGAAATCTTGTTTTGAGTTTGTTGTTCAAATATCTTAGAAAATTTTATTTTGAAAAGTTGGTTAAAGAATTTAAAAGAGAAAATCTGAATTTGTTAAGAAGTGTTTTGTTTCCAGCTTTCTGTTTATCTTTCTTTTCGTCTCTCAAAACATCACTAGTTTCACTTTCATAACGTTTGACTTAAGACAAGCCATAAAAATCAACGCTAAATCTAAAATTAATTAGACTTTTTATGTTTGTAGGGTCAACCAACTAGTTTAGGGTTAGGGCCTTGAATTAGATTGGAGAGGAAACTCTTTAAGGCCATTAAATAAAACATTGGAGTATGAGCTAGGGAGTGTTAAAAGTCCAGTATCGTGAAATTTATCCGAGACCCACCTCTAACACAGGGGCTAAACACGAGGTCGCATGTAGAAAGGTAGTGGAGATAACCCTTCCAAAGTCCGACCAATCGTAGTGGAGAACACATATAGAGGGCTTGTCTTGAGATTCTGTCGATTGCATTTGCCACAAAGTTTCATGGGTCTCGAATCCATTCTAGGTCCTCAGTTGTCTTCCAGACCACTTGCTTTCGATACCCTGCTCATTGTGGTCTACCCGACTGTCGATTGTACCCGTCTTGTGACTGTTCGTGCGCTGGCAACCTAGTTGCCTATCCTTTTTAGAGACATACATAGGTGACTGTGGGGGTATACTGTGGTACCTAGGATAGACATCGGGCCACGCTTTGCAGAGTATACCCAGAGGGTGCTTCCGTGTTCGAGTTGCACTTGCACCAGTAAGTTGCTCTAGTGTTGGTTGTTGTAACCGTTCTTCCAACTCGTTTAGTGTTTGCTTGTTTTATCTTGTAAGAGACCTTTTTTCTAGTGTGTGTTGTTTTTGAACGAATAGAAAGCCCTAGTGTGTATTTGATCTTCTCACATAGTGGAGGATCACAAGCTCCGGCGGTCACAAAGGCTTCTTGGCCTACCATCGGTTACACTGGATCCACCCCCGCCATTGCTAAGGTGAAAGCTAGACCAACAAGGGTCTTTTGAAGTGACCGTGTCACAGGAAGCCACACCTAACCAACCTTTGTTAAAGGACCTTTTGACACCTTTAAAGTGGGCAGTAATGGAAGCAAATTCTGCCACTTCTTCTGGGAATTCTTCTATTCCCACTACGACTGTCACCACAGGGGGTGTTCCACCTCTTAACCCACCGTCGCCAGTCCAAGCCACCATGGTCTCGACTGCCTCTACCTCGAGTAGTGTTCTAATATCATCTTTAGCAACGACCACTACTCCTTTCACACAGAGTGCGACAGGCCCTCCATTCTCATACGAGATGCCTAACTCAAGTACAAGCCTTGTACTATCCTACTCCACTTTGCAAACTTTAGGTCTGGGGTAAGGGAGCTCTAATGCTCCTTTGAAAGGACCCATGGGGGGCACTTCATCTCCCTTTAACGCTTTTCCTTACGGGGGAGGTCATATACCTCCTTCGTCCCCTTCACTCGATGCTACCCACCAGCAATCCGTTGAACCAAACACACACCATAGTCCTCTTGGAGTAGGGAGTCAAGGACCACCTTCTCATAATATGCCAGTAGGGTCGACACCATTTTCTTTATTCAGTGCGTTTGGTAACAACACTTTCTCGTCAGCCGCTTTCTCATCAGCTGCTTTCCCGACCGGGGGCAACCCCGGTTATGGCCAACCTAATCCTATGTGGGGTACTATTCCTGCACAGGGGGAAAACACAAGAACTTCTTCCACATCAGGACCTTGGAAATCTTGGCAAGGATCAATTCCATCGTCATGAATGTCGATCTGGGGAAATTATTTTCACAACCAATGGAACCCTAGGAAAGGTGCAATACCTATGCCCATGGGATCGACATGGGACAACCCTTCCCAAACACCTACGAATGTAATGCATGCCCAACCATCTATGTCCTATTTCAGAAACTAGCCGATGATGTCTCCTCAAACGTAAAATCAGTACGCTGGTCATGGCTATGGTTTTTACCAGAACCCCGGCCATCAACCCAACATTTCCTAGCAACTTGGTGCCAGTCAAACTCCAGGCCCATTTTTCCATGGTTATCATCAACAACATCCAAAACTACCTTTCTTGGCAACCTTACATTTTCCAGATTTGACAAGGTTGTTGAATGACCCCATCTGTCACGATCCATGTTGGCCCCCTATGCCAACGAAGTTTCCTTCGGACATACCAAAGTTCGACGCCAAGCCTAATGAAGATCTAGGGGATCATGTGACCACCTTCCATCTTTGGTGCTCATCTAATTCATTAAAAGACGACTCCGTACAATTTCGATTGTTTCAACGCACTCTCATTGGGAGTGTTGCGAAATGGTACATTGAGCTCAACCACCCGAGACATTCTTCCTTCGGAGAATTGGAAATGGCATTCCTAAACCATTTCCAAATAATTGTGAGATACGACACCGACACAAAATTATTGGCCAATTTCGAATAGACAAAAGGGGACCATATCTCTGATCACATCCAAGAATGGAGACACCGGAAGAGTTTGATTAAGGTACCAGTCCTACCAGCATTCTTGCTTGAGTGGTTCCTTAAGTATTTGGTCCCCCAGCTATCCAAAGACGTCGCAACATCGGGAGTGTTTTCCAAAGAAGATGCCATCATGAGAGCTCAATAGATTGATCTCATTTATTCTCAGTCTGGTTTACTGTACGATATTTTGCTGGATGCACCATGATCCATACTTGATAAAACTAGACAGAGAGTTGGATCACATGATGATGGTATTGTAGGTTCAGCACAAACCAAGACCGTTGAACAACTGACAAAACAATTGCAGCAATTGTCTATACAACACACAGCGGCCAGCCAAACTACTATTTTGGCTTCTTTCCCTACCCAAACGTCGGATGTACATAGTGTGCAATCGATAAATCCAAAGGCCACCCAACAACCCGATGGAAAGAAAAAACAATGTAAGAAGGGTAAGGGGGATAATAAACCCACTAATAATGCTGGTGGGGGCAACACTGAGAAATGGAAGGCGAAGTATCTGTGTAACCTATGCGCGGAAGATAACCCGACTCACCAGTGTCCTCGGCTTGCAGAGGCCCAAAAATTTGTATCACAGCATCAGCCTATTGTGTTAACGAATCCATTCCAACATGGGAAAAACCTAACCCAAGCCTCTACAAGCATGGAAGGGGGCAGTCAAGGACCCTCTCCATCTTCGAATAATCCTGCATCCGCGAATGTGTATATGATGAAAGGTGATGCTTTTATATTGACTAGAGCACATGACTACAGTAAGCCAAGCACCTCTGAGAAAGGTAAAGAAGCTGAAATCCCATCTCTTCCTCTCCAGATCCAGAAGACTTTGGACGAAACAATGACACACATCCCAAAAAGTGCATTCAAGAAAGATTCTCACAACCCAAATGCAAGGGCCTCCCAGAACTATTCTGTGGTGGAGGATTTATCTCAAACCCCTTATGCGATGTTCGCTTTGGAGGTCCTCTAAAGTTTCCCTTCCCAGAGGAAATATTTGTTAGCCGCTTTAGGATCTGTCGAGACTTGTAATCCGGGTACAATCATACTAGATACAACCGACTTAAAACATTGTCTCCCTTACTACGTAGCGTTTCAGATAGTAGTGGCTTACCCCACAAAAAAATTTACTCCAAACATTTTTCGCATGGTGGTTGATGAGGGTGCCTCGACGTGCCTCATGTTGTTGGCATGTTGGAAGGCCATTGGCCAACCCATTTTGTCTCCATCACCTACTCTTCTTACCACTTTCAACGATTGTTCGTTCTGACCACATGGAATCACCCCCTCTTTCCCTGTGCAGTTAGGAGGGAAGACTGTGTGTGTCGAGGTAGAAGTAGTCGACACATCCCTCGACTACAATCTCTTGTTAGGTAGGATTTGGACCTATTCCATGCAAGCAGTGGTCGCTATATTTTTCTGGGTCTTGTTGTTTCTGCACGAGGGTCAGATCATGATCATTGATCAATTGTCCTTCTCTAGACCTGACCCTTCATTGGGGGCATCCACGGTCCCGATGATTGATAATCCCCAACCAGGCGTCGTCAACGTAGGGGTTGGTTTGTGCCCACCTTTGATGGGTACTTTCGATTACCCACCTCCTCAAGGCAATGTCAAGTTCATATCAGACCACCATAAGGTTGAGATTTTCCAAGTTTTATCATTTTTCATGACTTAATTCAACAATCTGTGGATTCTTCCTTCCCCATCAACCATGATGGAAGGGACAGGGAACCATGGTATGTCCATGCCCTTGTCCGCGGCAGAGGCAGTGTACTCTTTAGTCCAGCAAGCTTCAACTGACACTGATATGACTCTTGCACAAGAGTTAGATCCAATCCCAGAGCCTATTTGGGCTCAAGGTTCCCTCATTGATATCGATTCATTAGACTTAGTCTTGCCCTCAAACGAAGGACTTAAGGTAGAGTTACCGAATCTCCTTTTAACCTTTGTATTGCATGAATGTGGGGTTTTGTGTTGGGAGAATAGGAAAGAGTAGAGGCCTTTGAAATGGTCATTTTATGCATGCATGATTAGAACCCTTAAATGTTAATTCCATAGGAGGGATTCCCACCCACAACAGAATTGGTGACCATACTGGGGATGGGATCTGACATTCTATAGGCAAGACCACTTATAGCCCGTAAACGAGTTGAAAAGGTGAGAAACTAGTTGCAGTCTTAACAGACGTTCGGTAAGCCCATAATGTCAAGTATAACATCAAATGCCAATTCGGTAAGCCCATTACCTGAAGTGGAAGAACAACCAAATTATATGCATGTTGTTATGACCAACCCCGAGCAGCCAAATCTTGTGCCTTTAGCTGCACTAGCAGTTAAAGCCCCAACTGTAACTTTTCGTAAGTCGACTCTGAGAACCACACACAAAAACATAAGCACCTCTAACAACACTCAGAAAATAATCGACAGTGTTGAGCCAGAACAACTAAACCCTATGTTTGTCATTGTGATTGAGCCAACAATTGACAATGCAAACCCTAGACCAAGTCATGAGCCTCAGCCCTCGGCTGCAACAACTGTTGTTGAAGAAATCCCTCCTACTCTTAAAGATATGAAAATGAAAACCCCTGCTTCTGTTTCTACTTTACCGAGGACGAGAACTAGGTCAGAACGGTCCACTGCAACAGTCATTCAAGCCCCTACTGTCACTGCCAGTGAATTGTCTCAGAAAATACAACGTCAAACTAAAAGCAAATATCAGAGAGGCATCAACAGAGTTGCACTAGAAGCAACTCAAAACCCTCCTATTGTTTCAACAGTCATTCAATCCCCTACTGTCACTGCCATTGAATCATCTCAAAAAAGAAAACGTCAACCTAGAAGAAAATATCAGAGAGGCATTGACAGAGTTGCACCAGATGCTACCACATAGTGTCCTTATTTTGATGATACTCAGACCCTAACTGATTTTATGGAGGTATGTATTCTAGGTTTTACCTTGTGCAATGAATTTCAAGAAACCATTTTCTCATTGCAGGTCGAATGTACATGAATTATAGAAAAATCATCGGCTCCGCTTGATGATTCTGTGCATCACTCGACGAGTGGCGATGTACAGATTATATCAGACCCCACCATCCCATAACCTTCTCCTTGTGTGGTTATTGAATAATGCCCTCCTTCTCCTTGCCTGGTTGTTGAAGAGCTCTCTCCTTCTCCTAAAGCAAAGAAAAGGAAATCCCTTGTTTTTGTCTCTACATTACCTAGGAGGAGAACTAGGTCAGCAAGGTCTACTGAAGCAACATTCCGATGGAAGAATATAGAATGGGCATTACCCATTCTCCAGCCATTATCCTCGGTTGTTAAAGAAGTGATTGTTACACCAACACCAGTCATGTCCAACAACATGACTGTGACAAAAGAACCAACCTCTTCCCAGAACTTAGCTATTACACAAGAATCAACCTCTTCCTAGAACTTAGTTGTTACACAATAACCAACTGCCCAGGAAGAGATTGTCCCAAAAAAACCAGTCATGCGAGAACTAACTGTTACACAAGAACCAATTATCATGAGTGTATCTGCCACACAAGAACTAGTTACAGAACATAGTGAGGATGTGCCACTTGCTCAGCTGTTTGCTCAAACTGAGAAGAAGATAAAGGATACAAAAAATTCCATGATTTCTGAACTAATGAAGGAAAATGAAAGCTTCAAAGTAGAGTTGGCTTCCCTAATTAAGGAATTGCAGGTTGCTCGACAGAAAAACCCGAAGGGGATAGCCTTGGACATATTAGCATTGACAAAAGCTATTATGGACCAAAATAGAGAGCACATGTGCTATGAATGTGGTAATATTTACTTTCAGGCAGGGTATAAAATAGTGAAAGTACCAGTCACTTGTCATGCTGAAGAACCGACCAATCTCTCAGTCAAGACATAATATGACCTTACTGCTCCACAAAAACCAGTAAGGGAGAGGATATCTCAATGTAATAGAGTAGTTGTTGGTTGACCAACAAATTTTACACAAGAACCTCTATTACACGCTCAAACTGATTATGTTCTTGAAAACAAAGAAACAAAGACAGATTTTTGAAACAATAGATGTTGGGGGTACACACAGGTTTTTCCCATACCGATACTTAGCGATTTGTCTCAACAATTTGCATTGCAGGATTCACTTCCCTGACTCAGATTCAGAGTAAGGCTTGAATGTGTTTTGCATGAGGACATGCAATGTCTTCAGTTTGGGGGCATGTTAGGACCCATAAATGTCCCTTTTTCACTATATCTTTTGCTCATTCAACCTTATCATTTGTGTGCTAAATGCCTACTATAATGTTTGATAAGACCCTTTTTCCCAAGGTATGAATCATTGATCTTGATTTTATATTCTTATTTACTTAACATGTTTGATTGGTAGCGTTTCTCATATTTTACCCATGAATGTTCAAGTAATGATCAAAATATGTAGAACAATCAAGTCTTGAAGAAAGATCGTTGTTGTTAAACCAACCGCTACAACTGTGCGCTAGTTCTGCATGTTGTTACATGACTACAACAACTGTGCACCTTTCCTGGAAGTTGTTACACCTGCTGCAATAGATGCCCGCCGATCCTGGAAGCTGGTATATCATTCAAATAGGAATCCTAATAATCGATCCTCAAGGTTGTTACACATTTTGGCTCACACTGGTGATCAAGATTCTTTTTCCATATTTCGTGAAGATAACAGATCTTTTGTATCAAACGAACAGCTTGAGAATCTCAGATTCTCATTGTTGTTATGAGTCCATTTTAACTGAATGAATCTGTCTTTAAATAACAAATCTTTTGTAATCATTGACACCGAATATTAGTTGTGGAACAAAGAGTGAAGTGAAGCATATTGTATCTGGACATTTTTACGAGTTAATAAAGAAGTGAATTGAGTTTTGTTAACTTATTGTAGTCTTTTCGAGTGGATTCAGTGAGAAGGAAAGGGCCCACCTTCCTCACAGAATCCCCTCTATTTTGAGTTTTATAATAACTGATTTGACTATTTACAGTTGTGTGATTTATCTGCTTATGCATTTCTAGAATACATTTGTTGTTACAGTTCAGTCCCTTTCTGTTAAATGCGCATCAGTGTGTCTCATGAGAGTTAGAATCAATTGTTGAATACTACTAGAGAATTGCTTTGAGAGTTAATTCCTTTTCTGCACTATATTAAAACTTTGTTTTCAAGTAAAAGTAAATAGAAGTGTGAATTTCCCTTTCTACAAATAAGTAGACTTCCTTTCGGCAATTAGCACAGAATTTCCTTCTGCAAGAGTAAAATAGAAAATTAGAATAGATTAGATAGTCCAGGATTCTTATACACTCATCAAATTAGATTTCAATTATGCAAGTGTGATTTCAATTCTGCAATAGTAGATTAGAACTCCAACTATGTCAACAACTTGTGTTAGTGTTTAAATTTTCAATTTTGTTTCTTTTAGTTTACCTTACTGCAATTTGATTAGTGTTGCTTTCATAATATAGCATAGACTATGCACAATTATCTTACAATAACAAAACTTCCGTGAGTTTGACAATTTATATTGAACACCTTAATTATCTATTTATTTAGACATCTAAAGTGCCCAACACCGGGTCGAGCATGTAGGAAAGTCCAGTGCAAATAAGAAGAAGAAAAAGGAGGAAGTCCAAAATATAGAGATTGACGGGGAAGATGACGCTTTTGAAGGAAATGGATCTGGATCTCTAGGAGGAGGAGACGAAGCAAATGGACAAGGATGAGGGGATGAAGGAGAAAATCAAGGAGAAGGTGAAGCTACACCGCCAAATAGTCCCCTTACTGAAATAGTAACACCGTAGAAGAGGAAGGTTTCTCCACATAAACCTTCAACAAGAAAGAAGATGCGAGCTAGAAATCCCCAGCTAGAGGTCACACTCATGGAGGATTATATCAGTCTAATCCATGGAGCCATGGAGGATGCATCTAAGGATCTCTTGCAGAGATATGGAGTGAAGCAGAAGGAGATGTATGAAAGGGTTGAGAAGGAATTAAAGGAAATGCAACAGGCTATTCGATCTGTCCATGCAGTGCCTACTGCACCTTCTTCATCACAAGTTGCAGAATTGGGGGATGAACCAACCCAATTAAGAAGACTTGCATATGCGACAGAGGCTCGACTTCAGAGAATCCAGGAAGAAAAGGAGAAGGCTACAAAATCCTTGAAACAAGAGAAAGAGGAAGTCTTAGAGAAACTACGAGTTTCACGGTACTGTGTAACCATCTATGAAAATGAGAGAGATGAGTTTCAAACGATGCTCGAGGAGGGAAAAGTGAAGATACAAAGAGAAAAGGACCAGCTGATCGCAGAGCAGACTGCGATCAAAGAAGTGGTGAATAAATCACTTCGCTTTGTTCTATGTTTGGCATAGGGGTAACATTAGTCGGTTGAGGTTCAAGTGGTGAAGCTCGCTGAGGCCATTCAACAACTTCAAGCGAGGATAACAGAGTTGGAGATCCAAGTAGTACCGAGCACTCCAAAGGAGGTGCACGACTAGAGGGAGGAAGCCGCTAAGAGCGCATTTGGAAGGATCCGAGCCCTCACCTCATAATGCAAACAACTGAGAGATAGAAGCGCGTAGACTTATGAACTCCTCACAGAAGATCCAGAGCTAAGGAAACTTGAAGCATAGTTACAATAAGCACAACATCAGGCACTATCAGCACAGGCGCAGATGAAGCTGCTCATTGCGGTAGAAAGAATGAAGAGATATCAAGAACAACACGTGATACAAGAATAGATTAATGCCATTCAGGGCAGAGTAATGGAAGTCACACAAAAGCTACAACCTGTGCATGATGAAGCCTGCAAGGTGTTTGAAGAAATTGAGGGGCAAGGCTTGCAACTGGACCAAGTGGTTGTGATAGCGAAACAATGTCTGGAAAGGCTTGTTATAGAGCAGATGATCCAAGAGATCATTGAGCAAAAGGCTCAGGTGAAGCAGCAAGTTGAGGCAGCTCGAGTGAATCTCGAGGCCTTTGAAGTAGCATTGCCTAGACCTGAGTGAATCGGGATGAGTCACGGGTGAGTGTTTGGGGCCTGTTGGCTCTCGACCAAATTTTGAGGAAATCTTGTTTAGGTTTGACCACTATTTGCACTTCGACGCAACGATCGAGGAAGGAATGCCCAAGCGGAGTTGAGATCATGGATATCACTTAATTTGTGGGCTTTGTGGACTCAGCAAGGGGTCCCTTAGGGTTTTTGTAATGGATTATGGGATGTCGACCCATGAGTTTACCCATGATTAGGCCTTATTGTAAAAGTATAAATAAGTAAGATTGTAAGGTAGAAGGAGAGAAGAGATGTAAGAGACTTAGAGAGTGAAGTCTAAGTGGCTAAGTGCAAGTAGTTTTGAGTGCTTTGTGCAATAGAATGTGTATGTAAGGCTCTGTGCTCGATAAAGGAGTTGGATTTGTGCCTTGACCTAATTTTGGGAAGGAGGATCTGGTGCTCAGTGTGCAAATCTCCTATCCTCTGCGAAGATTGGCTATGTGGCTTGGTGCACAATAGCGGATTAATGTAAGAGAATAATAGAGAAGATGAAGCAGTTGGTGGATGTATCGCCACACTGGGGTGAACCAAATATATCTTGTGTCTTTTGGTTGCTTTGTGCTATCTTGTTTATGCTATGAATGTGTTTAGTGCTTTGGTTATTATGGTAGTTAGATAGACCTGTTAATGCTTAGTGCTTCACTTAAAGATGAATGAATGTTAGATCTAAATCTGTGCTGAGTGCTAAGTGGGTGAAGTGTTTACTTTTTATTATTACTGCATTGATCCATATTAGGGTTTGTTCTGTGATGTTAATAAAATCTAATGAACTAATGCATACCACCCTCTAAGTGTGGCTAGAATACTCTGCGAAGTGTTATAATCACATATCTGTGTCCCATATTGGTTATAGACACTTGAGTCCTGTAACCGCCTATGCTTCTACCTCGAGTGAGACTTCCCCTGCTTCGTAGGTGTTGTTGAAAGGGCCAATAGTTAGGGTTTTTTTGGTGCGATGTTGAAGCGTTGATCCCTGGGTCTGCCCTTGTGCCAAAATCAATCAATAATAAATCCCATACTTGGTAAGTTATTGAGAGAAAGAGTAGATCACAACCTAGGAAATATGTATCATGAAAAGAAGGAGAATCAATAGGTCACTTACTAATATTCTAGGTTTACTCAAAGGAAGTATTGTTATACGTAAATTTCCTAATAGGAATAAATGTTTTTTGGAAAGTAAATTTAGTTCAAGAGCTTCTTAAAAGGTGGAATAAAAATACTAGACTCATATATTTCAAAGGCTGCTCCCTAATAGTATCAAGGGGAATCTATATAGCTATAAATGATAGAATATTCAAAGAAGGGTCTATACATCCGTTTCAATGTGTATTTCAATATAAGCTAATTTTATCATGAATTAAATTTGATTCAAGATCCTCTTATTGATATATCTAATTCATGCTCCTATACAAATATGGTGGATAGGGTTATTTTAATGGTTCTAGTCAAAGTACTCATCAAAAAAGTTGAGCTAGCAGTTTTAAATATGGGCCACTAGTAAGGGCGTCCACCTTCCTTCGCCAACTAGTAGGAGATATTTATCATGTAGTTAGTAATTACTATTGTAATCTTCTCTCGCCAATCCATTTGAACATGGTGTTGTTGAATAATAGTTAGTATGTCATTTTTTGTCATTTGGTCTCTTTGTAAATAGCCCTCACAAGTCCAATTGAGCAGGGTGTTTCCTAAATAAGTTAGTGTTTCGGCTCATTGTTGCGTAAACGACCCTTGCTGGTTTGGTTGAGCAAGGTGTTGAAAAAATAAAGTAGTAAATTTTGTTGTATATGCAAATAGTGCAGAGGAAAAAAGTATCCGTGCATAATATTAAAGGGTGCCCCTATCTATCGTAATAGATTGATGGTATTGTTCTATTTTCATATCTATTATTTTGTTGCTTATTGTGTTTTCTATGTGTGTGTACTATGTTGTTGTGTTTTGCAATGCACCCAGTTGTTGTTGGTGCACCCCTACTGATCACAATTATAGATCATTTTTTATCAGAGATTTGATCTTAGAAAATTTTTGCTCACATTCAAGAACAAAACAAAGAGATAATCCATAGTCCCCTGATTTTTTTTTTATGTGCTAATTAGTCTAAAAAATCAACACTCTGCTCAGAGATGCTAGTGCGACCTTCCTGGGGTTCGTCAACGTCTCAGTCTTGAGGCATCCAATGTAACCTTCTCAAGGCCCTCTAGCATATTAGTTTTTGAGACTTTTGGTGCACTCTTTTCATGGCTTCCATAATTCCCTTCTCAAGGATCTCCCACATCTTCTCATTGTGCCCTAGATAGCGTATTTCATAGTACCTTTTGTGTCATCGCTCAAGAATCCCTTCTGTGAATGAAAATAATATCACTGCTCAGAGAAAAATATGCAAATGAGTCAAACTCCACCATGTCTACAACATTTCAGTAATTTGCATGAGCTACTTTTCCTACAATAGCGCAGGACTCCAACACCTATCCAACATGACAACCTCTTCTAATTGCCAAAATTTGTAGGGAAAATGAATGGAGAGTCCAGGATAATGCGGCGTGTGATGTTTCTCCTTTGTATTGTGCTGACATGTTACTTGGAATCCCCTACCAATAGGCCCATAAGGTTGTTTATCATGCCAATTTTCATAAATACCATATACAACATCAAGGACTCACCTATGTACTTACCTCCTCTACTCCTCACTCCACACAACCTCTCAATGGACAAGCAACCATTGAGAAAGTCACTATGAACAAATATGTTTCCTTGTGTTTAGTTCTCCCCATTAAAACAAACCAATTGACTAACCCATCACCTCATGACATGGCTCCCTTGCTCCTAGAAGTTGTCAATGCCTTCCCCCAACCCACGAGACTGCCCCCATCTTGATCTATTGTCCACACCATTGATCTCATTATGGAAGCCTTTTTTCCTAATGTCCCTTCATACATCCTTGCTCCCCGAGAGACTGTTGTGATAGCACGTCAACCTAGCCAAATTCTAAATTTAAACCCTAATCTTCCTTCATCTTCTCCTTGTGCATCTCCAACATTTATTTTGCCAATGCATATTTATGTTGTCGTTGTCTCGGCTAGGAGGTTATGTACTCCAACACAGGTTCCAACATATTATAACACTTTTCTTGGAAGTCCCTCTTTTTCCAAAGAGATTATTGAGAAAGATTTATGTAAATAGAATTATTACAAATGTAGTATAGTTGTGAAAAATCATTTGTAGAGGCATCCCTTCTTAGTTGGAGCAATCAATCAAACAAGGTGTATTGGAAACACCCATTGTTATTCTAGGGAACTTGTATTTAAGGGAAATGTTGAGGTAGATCATAATGAAGTTTTGGTTGATCACTACCGAGTGGGTGTGTTCTTTCTCCATCTTAAAGGACCAAAGACACTTTAGGATGTGCATCCTCTCTTCTACAATTTATTTGATATGGACATTAGTCGCCTACCTACATTGTTTTATTCACAACTCTATATGAAAAATTAAAAATGCATCAACAAAGAAAGACTAATGCAAAAAATAAGACGTTGCACAATACCAGGACGTGGAGAATGAAAGAGAAAAATGCTAGGAGTGAGAAGTACAATGACCATTAATTGTATTAAACAAAGAAGACACACTTTTATCGGACTTGGCAATTTAATGTTTACAATAACAACAAGAGACTTGTTGCTTTATTTTCGTAATGCTAATTTGCAAAGTGATACTGACAAACAATGTTTCCAATTATTACTATTTGACATAATTGACATGATAACAAAAATTATGGAGTTCCCTATCTCACTAGATTGACGAGGGATTTTAATTAATTAACTAATTGATGGAACTGACATGCTACTTGTTTATTAGGAAATGCTCCACTCAATTGGACTGGTGAGGGCAGTTTACAATAGAAGTTACTGATTGTACTAATGATGGAAGTTTACAATGGAATTTATTGATGAATTGCTATACATCCTCATCTTGATTAGCGAAGGAATATGGGCACCCTCTCTAGTGGCACAATTCCTCCCTATTTAGATATGGAAGTGTCCTTGCTTCCGCTAGAAAATGATGGAAATAATGTTGTAATGGTGTTGGATTCATCCACTTGGCTTGCATAGATGTCTGGCCCATGTGGCCCATAAGGTAGGAAATATATTGTTGCTAGCAAGTGTTGTGAGTCTAG
>ML790017.1:343718-391420 GCA_009831015.1 Picea engelmannii | reverse complement strand
AATTAGTCTGTCTGTAATGTCCCTCCATTTATAAACATTTGAATATTTTAAATTTCGATAGTTAAATTGTGAAAGTTGGAAAAAGACTTATTTGAAAAATTGTATCATTATAAACATTAATGATATATATATATATATATATATATATATATATATATTACTATAAAAAAATTGATTAGAGAATCCTGTTACAAAGAGTAAATCTTTATTCCATGGGAAAGTGAAAAGGGATAAAAAACACCAGAGTAAATATTGTCCATGAGGAGAAGTGTACACCTGCTTCTAGAGATGTGAGATGTAAGGGAACAAGCTAGCATAAAGTTTGAAAGCTTATCATTATTTTTCTTCTTGGTAACACAAGGAGAATAGACAAGTATAGAGGAGGCATGACATTGTTGAGTACTTGTGAGAAGGAATTGAGTTTGATGGTTCTGAGATAGACTCAAACTATGGTATTTTTCTCTCGAAAAAGGTTATATAATTTTTAGTTCATATTGAATAAAGGTTTTGGCTCGGGGGTGACAGGAAAAAGTGATCTTGTTTGTTCAAGTCTATGGTTGGAAGGAACTGGTTTTATACTCAATTTGTTTCCGGTCTTGAAGCATGCTCAGATATGTTTCCTAATTTTTGTTATATTTCTATTACTTTGGTTATTACTTATTCAAGTGTAGTAATTTGTAATAATATTTACTATGGAGTAAGTCTAGAACTATGCAATCTTTATATTTTCTTTATTTTATTTTTACATTATTTGATAATAGAGAATAACATAATTCTAACTTAATATTTCTTTCAGAAAGAATATTGAATCTATTTCTACAACAAGAAATACAAGGAAAATTTAACAAGACTCGTAGAATGATTTAGCTTTACAAAACTAATTTGCAAAATATCAGTGGAATAATTATACCCCCATTTTTTTATTTTTATTTTATTTTTAGTAATATAGAATAACCTATAGGATATAATATTTGTCAATATTCTATTTATACATTTAAAGGAAAAAGAGAAAATAAGTTATTAAGGAATGTTGTCCCTTGACCAAGTTTGAGGAAACACTTGATCATATTTGACCATTTTTGGAACTTCGACAGCTTGTCAAAGATGGAGCACAACACGAAGAGGAGATCGTGGAAGCTAGACCCCTTTCTTGGGTCCTTTTTGGGTTTTGGGGGATAATGTAATGGGTATGGGATGTCGTCCCATGGGTTTACCCATGTTTAGGCCTATTTTGTAAAGTATAAATAAGTAGCTAGGCAATATAAGAGAGGCTGATAAGCGAAGTGCTAGTAAAGGCTTTGTGTATACTGTGTGAACGACTTGCAGAGCTAAGTGCAAGTGTTGTAAGTGCTGAGTGCACGAATTGTAAGAAGGCTTTCTGCTAGATCTACTCGGGGAAGGAGGATCTGGCGAGGTGTGCGCAGATCTCCTGTCCTATGCAGAGTACAAGTTTGAGCTCTGTGTTGTAATCAGATTGACCAAAGCTAATAAAGAAGAAGAATACTTTGAGGACGTAGCCCCAGAGTGGGGGTGAACCACGGTAAACCAGTGTGTTGTGCTCGGTGCCTTGACCTAATGTGTTTGTCTCTTTCCATGTGTTGTGCTTTGATATGATTATGTTATGTGCTTTGCTATGATATACTTATATAGATCTACTTTGCTTTATGCTTCTTAGATGTATGGATGTATATCTGACATATATGAAAGTGTTGAGTGTTAGACCTATTTTGTTGTTGCTAAGTGCTAACTTAACCTAGATCTAAGTGAATGCTGGGGTGCTCTACGCCATCTGTGGAGTACCATGAGGGTTAAATACTGATGAATGATCTATACTAAAGTGTTTCCTAAGTGTTAGAATCACATATCTGTGTCCCAGCTAAGGTTGCAGACACCTGAGTCTTGCAACCACCCCTGCCTCTACCTCGAGTGAGAATTCATCTGCTTCGCAGGTGTTGCCGAAAGGGCCGGTAGTTAGGATTTTTTTGGTGTGTTGTTGAAGCGTTGAACCCTGTGTCTTCCCCTGTGCCAACAAATGGTTCCGTTGCCAAGACCTGAAACTGTGATTGCTGGGAACTGAGGAAGAAGAAGTTTTGTGCAGAAAGTTTGTCCTGAAATTGTAAAATCTCTGTGCATGGACCTGTGCCCTAGTGCGCAGTGATCCACTTGATCCGAAAATATCTGTGTTGAATAAGGAAGGACATATCTGAAGAAAAGAAGTCATATCTAAACGCTTTGTGCTCTAAGAAAGGTTAAAGTGGAAGTTTCTAAGTCAGATCTACAGAAAGAGGTAAGATCTGTAAGCTCATGCTCTGATAAAGGTAAGAATAGTTAAAAGTTCTTAGATATGGAATCTTTGTAATCTATAGAAGTAAAGGAAGTGAAAAATTTTGTTTCTAAAGTATGGATTTAGGTATGCTTGATAGATTTTATCCTAGCTTGAAAACTAGGGCATTGTTAGATGAAAGAACATTTGATATGAATAGATCTAATAAGAATAATGAAAGATATGTTATACCTATGCATAGAAAGAATTTTTGGACTAACCAATGGATGTAGGATCCTAGAAAGAAATTTTTGCAGGCTAGCCATCATGATCCTAGTGCGCAATACAAAAAAAGTTGGGGATCATGGAATAGAAAGAGAGGATTAACTCTTTGTTACAGTTGCAGAAGACCAAGACATCTTGTTAAGGAATGCCCTGGGAGAAACCCTAGTTGCCTCTGTTGTAAGGCTATGGACCATGAAGTACTGGATTGCCCTAGAATGATTACTAGACTTGAAAAGATGAATATGGAGAAAGGTCAAGAGACTAAGATTATAGAAGAACCCCAGAAATAATCAGAGATTATGTTACTGAAAATGAAAGAAACCCTAGATGAACATAAAGATGTCAGTTTGTCAGAGATATTCAAAGAAAAGGAGAAAATCGAAGTACGAATAGGAGACTTCGACATCGACTGTGCTCTAGATGAGGGAACACAGATGAACATTATGATAGAAAGTACTTGGGAAACCCTAGGAAGGCCTGTTATGGTTCCTTCACTAGGAAGAATAGGGTTGTTTAAAGGAAAAATGGTAACCCTATGTGGTAGAATTACCGAGATAGCTATGAGTACCCATGGAGCTTCAACAGAGGAAGAGTTCGAAGTCATTAGATTTATTGAGGACCGTGCCCCATTTCCATCTTTGTTAGGCAAGATCTGGATTGAAAAAGACAAGATCTGGAGAAAAGAAGAAAAGGAAGCCCTAGAATAGAAGAAGCAAGAACTCATGGAATTTATGACTAGAAGGATTGCCTACTTGATGGAAGAACAAGAGAACAGATCTCAGTTGTTGAACACCAGGGACCTGGATGTCGAAGCTATAAGAGCATTAAAGGAACCACAAAAGACTGAAATACCCAATCCATATGATGAAGGAGTATTACCCTTGGATCTGAAGAAACAAACTCAGCAGCGCGAAGTGACTATGTCGAGAGAAGATAAGACTCGGAGTGGAAAAAGGATGACTGAGACGAAGCTCACTGGGAAGAAGGTTGGGAATCTAAGTAAGAAGAGAGCCAAGATTGAAAAGTTACAAAAGGTTCCAGAGGAAACTTTGCATAAGGAAAAATTACAAGAATTGAGCTTCGTTGAGATATCAGAACAACGACATCTGGCACTTCTTCATGGTGCAACAATATAGTCGTTGGACCGATATACCCGTTCGACTTCCGCTCCGAACGGACAAAAAATCATTAAAGGATCACCACCAGACCGCTGGACTGTGCCATAACAGATGGATCAACATTCACAAAAGCTTCATACCCATTGAAACTAGACCGTTGATGAATTTCCTATTTAGCTCGTCGCACCACACAGGAAGAACACTTTTGCCAACTGAAAACTCGAAGCCCGCAGAACTCGTAATTGTATATAGTGATCATTGCAAGAAAATCGTTCACCCTAGTGCAATGTTTTGAGATCATCGTGACCTTGTTTATCTTTCCTGAGTGCGTATGTCCGACGAGATCACCGCACTTGATGAATCCATCACATAAGTCCTTCTCGATTTAATGACTGAGAGAGTCATATCAGAAAGAAGAATGTCCACAGGAGTCCAAGCCTCATCGACGAGAGGAGTGCAAGCCTCCTCGTCGACTGCTCGAGCTGGAACATCTCGAGTTGGCGTAGAGAGGAGAACTAAGCATAAGGATGACATAGCCAACATAAAGTTAGTGCCATCCATTCTACCAGCTTACATACCCCCTCTAAGTGGTGAGATTAACAAGGATAGTGTCCCTAGAGATTTTGAATATACCCTAATAATTTCATATTTACCGAAGGGAGTACGCACCTACCGCGCAGATCAAGACAAGGTTACAGTGCTGAAGTTTTGCGACTTCAACCTGGGGGACCGTAAAGTATATAGCATGCTTGCCCCGTATAACTACTTGACGTGAACTAAGGGCAAGAACTCGAAGCTCGTCCAACAACAATGGATGATGAACCTCGCGCAGTCTACTCTGCTAAACGTTATGAAAATACCGCACTTCGGAAGACACCAGGAGGTGAATGCTTGTGTAAAGTTACTGCTAGAAAGTTACCACAGAGGATACTTGTGGTTAGAATGTTGCATAACTTTTGATTTGATGTTGATCAATAGGATCACCAGGCTTAGCATGCAGGGCCCTGATCCCCATGAGTACTATCTTGGAAAGACCGCAGACCGCGCTCTTGTGCAGAAGATAAAAGAGGCTTATGGCAATGTTGAGAAAGGTGCGAGAGGCTACAAGGTAGCTTCTATTGAAAGTGGTGCAGTGTGCCTCGCATGCCAACTAATCGTGGGGAAGATGGTACATAAGAATCGACCAACACAAGTATCAGGCTTCGTAGTTGACCTCACAGTAAAGTGCGCAGAGGAACTACAGATGAACTAGGCGAAGTACCTGGTGAATCAACTGGAGATTGACTGCAGAGAAGCTCAGGATCAAGGGCACAAATTCCATTTTAGCTGGCTCCTAATATTGATCGCCTTTGTTGCATGGGAGCTACCTGAAGGCACAACTTTCACGGACCTTGACCCTTTTGAGCCACTAGCTGCGAAGTTCAGTACCTTGTGGTACTCGAACGACATGAGCAAGCAATGGAAATCGAATGTCGTTTTCCACGTATATTATAATCAAATGAAAGCAACCATAAGGAGTGAACCTCACATAACCCAAAACACTTTACATAGGTTCTAACCTTTGATAAAATTTAGTGCAGACCGCCATTTTATATACCTAACCCCACGCGCTGATGAACACCAAGAACAACTCTAGTCCTACTATAAGTTGACAGAAGAAGACCTGGAAGAGATCACCAAGGAGTGGTCGGCGGACCTCCTTGTTTTAGCAGACCCCGCAAAAATTTCAAACATCGACAACCCAGAAGCTGCGCAAGGTACACCTGGGCCTAGTAGAACAAAGAAGACAAAGGAGACGAAGAAGCCCAAAGAGGTTCAGGATATAGATAGCAGATCTGTAAGGACGACTTCCATTATGCTAGACGAAGAAGGTGATGATGAAGAAGGTGCTAAATCTGAGCAACAACAAGTCGAAGTGTCGCCACCCAGGGACGAAGCAGACTCATCCAAGAAAAGGAAGGTTTCACCTTTGAAGTCTTCCTCCAGAAAGAAACCAAGAACCCCTGTAACTAAGATGCGAACTTCTCTCACGTTGGATGACTTTGATTTCATTGTTGCAACAGTCAATGATGCTTCAAAGGAAATAATAGAGAAGTAGGAAGTGAAGCAGGAACAAATGTATAGCCAGATTGAGATCATGCTCCAAGGAGTACAATAGACACTCCAGTCTAGCCAAGCAATCTCTACTATGCCTCTGCCAGAAGGAACAACAGAAGAAGGAGATGAATCAGTCCAGCTTCGCAAGATTGTTGATATAGTTGAAGTATGCCTTCGACGTGCTCAGGAAGAAAAATCCTAGGCCACCCAGGCCCTCAAGAAGGCACATGAAGAAATTATTGAGCAACGTCAAGTAGCGCAACAAGAGAAGAATGCTTTTCAAGAAAAAATTGAAGAAGACCGAGCGAAGGTCCAAAAAGAGAAAGAGCAATTGCTCGTGAAGCAGATCGGAATTGAAGAAGCAGTCAACGGAGCATTTCACTCTGTGACCAGCTTAGAGTAAAAGGACGAAGAGCCCATAGAGCGTCAAGTGATGAAGTTGGTTGAAGTTATTCAACAGATTCAACAAAGGGTCATGGAATTAGAGCTTCAGACCATACCATAGACTCCGCAAGAAGTGCACGACCAACGAGAATTGGACGCTCAGAGTGCAGTCGAGAGGATTAGAAAACTTGTTGCAGAATGCAAACAACTAAGTAACAAAAGCGCACAGATATATGAGAAACTATCTGAAGACCCAGAGTTGAAGAAACTGGAGTCCCAACTCCAGGAAGCAAAACAACATGCAGATACAGTACAGGCACAACTCAAGCTCCTGCCACCTATCGAGAGGATGAAGAGATACCGGGAACATCGAACTGCCTAACAACTTGTTCTTACCATGTAGAACAAAGTGATGGAAGTCACCCAGAAACTCTAGTCGAGCTAGGAGGAGGCCTATATATTGTTTGAAGAAATTGAAGGCCAAGGTACACTACTGGAACAAGTAGTTGTTATAGTCGAGCAACAACTGGAAGGGCCTATCAGCGAAGCGGTTGTTCAGGAGTTCGTTGAGAAGGAAGCAATAGCACAGAGACAAGTCGAAGTAGCTCGAGCCAAGCTCGAGACCTTTGAGGCAACTTTACCCAGATCTAAGTGACTCGGGATGAGTCACAGGTGAGTGTTGGGGGCCTATTGGCCCTTGACCAAGTTTGAGGAAACACTTGGTCATATTTGACCATTTTTGGAACTTCGACAGCTTGTCAAAGATGGAACGCAACACGAAACGAAGATCGTGAAAGCTAGACCCCTTTCTTGGGTCCTTTTTGGGTTTTTGGGGATAATGTAATGGGTATGGAATGTCGGCCCATGGGTTTACCCATGTTTAGGCTTATTTTGTAAAGTATAAATAAGTAGCTAGGCAATGTAAGAGAGGTTGATAAGCTAAGTGTTAGTAAAGGCTTTGTGTATACTGTGTGACCGACTTGTAGAGTTGAGTGCAAGTGTTGTAAGTGCTAAGTGCACGGATTGTAAGAATGCTCTATGCTAAATCTACTCGAGGAAGGAGGATCTGGTGAGGTGCGTGCAGATCTCCTGTCCTATGCGGAGTACAAGTTTGAGCTATGTGTTATAATCAGATTGACCAAAGCTAATAAAGAAGAAGAAGACTTTGTGGACGTAGCCCCAGGGTGGGGGTGAACCACAGTAAACTTTTGTGTTGTGCTTGGTGCCTCGACCTAATGTGTTTGTCTCTTTCCATGTGTTGTGCTTTGATATGATTATGCTATGTGCTTTTCTTTGATATACTTAGATAGATCTACTTTGCTTTGTGCTTCTTAGATGTATGGATGTAGATCTGACATATATGAAAGTGTTGAGTGCTAGACCTATTTTGTTGTTGCTAAGTGCTAACTTAACCTAAATCTAAGTGAATGTTGTGGTGCTCTGCGCCATCTACAGAGTCTCATGAGGGTTAAATACTAATGAATGATCTATGCTAAAGTGTTTGCTAAGTGTTAGAATCACAAATCTGTGTCTCAGCTAAGGTTGCAAACACCTGAGTCTTGCAACCACCCCTACCTCTACCTCGAGTGAGACTTCATCTGCTTCACAGGTGTTGCCGAAAGGGCCAGTATTTAGGGTTTTGTTGGTGCATTGTTAAAACGTTGAACCCTAGATCTACCCCTGTGCCAACAAAAAAATTATATACTTATGCAACTTATGCAAGATGTTATTTATCTTTGTTTCAAATAATAATATTAATAATATATATATATATATATCTTATCATAAAACTATTTTGTGCTAAGCACAAAAACTAATGTATAGTGAATGAAAAATATGAAAATATATTGCAGTTGTTACATTGATATTGTTCATAACGCAAAGAACTATTTCCTAACTATCTTTAAAGGAAATTATAGGAATGTTTAAAGGGAAAAAACCCATAAAAGAAATAAACCCATATCCATATATTTATATATATATGTACAGATATAGCGAGAATAAGAATAATAAAGAAACCATTCAAAATATTGAACATGGAAGCCATACGATGCTAATTTATCCATGTCTTGTACCATCGTTGAACCGTAGACAAGCTTGTTACTTTTGTAACCAACAAAGAAATCGAACCCAGTGGGGTATAAATATAAGGACAATGGTGAAAGTTTTTTACTCAAGCCGAGAGCTTGAGGTCTTATCCTCACTTGTATGAGAAAGAAACCAAATAAAGTTACTTGGTTGCGATCAGATGTCATATATGAAAGGGGGTGCACGCTATGCAGGTGTCAACCACCCTACAAACAATAATATATAGGTTAATTTCGTTTTGGAATTAGATAACCAACACAGTGAGTGTAAAGTCGAGAGTGTATATATATATACCTTAATATGCAACAACATTGACACTCCCCGAGTGAAACGTCCAACACAAACCCTATCCAAATTATTGTATCACTATAGTTATCTTGACGTGGGGCGACTACCAAATCTCTTTTGNTCAAAATATTGAACATGGAAGCCATACGATGCTAATTTATCCATGTCTTGTACCATCGTTGAACCGTAGACAAGCTTGTTACTTTTGTAACCAACAAAGAAATCGAACCCAGTGGGGTATAAATATAAGGACAATGGTGAAAGTTTTTTACTCAAGCCGAGAGCTTGAGGTCTTATCCTCACTTGTATGAGAAAGAAACCAAATAAAGTTACTTGGTTGCGATCAGATGTCATATATGAAAGGGGGTGCACGCTATGCAGGTGTCAACCACCCTACAAACAATAATATATAGGTTAATTTCGTTTTGGAATTAGATAACCAACACAGTGAGTGTAAAGTCGAGAGTGTATATATATATACCTTAATATGCAACAACATTGACACTCCCCGAGTGAAACGTCCAACACAAACCCTATCCAAATTATTGTATCACTATAGTTATCTTGACGTGGGGCGACTACCAAATCTCTTTTGGGTTCTTGGTAATACCATTCAAAGACAAATTATAACCCACAAATTGATTACCCTAAGTATACAATAAAGCCATAAAGTGTCGTGTTTTTATTTGAGAATTTTAAAGGACACTCTTAAATGTGTATTTTTCAGTGTATTCATCAACACCTTCTAGCAAGTCAAATTTGTTTGCTTCAAGAAATCCCACAATTTGAACACAAAAAATACAAGATTTTCACAAAAACAAAGAAGATTGTCCAATGAGGATTATTCACATGTAAATATAAGATCATTTTAATTTCAATATCTTCATAGTTTCAATTAACAACATTATTATGAAAACTTCACTGGATTTACTTCGACATTCTCATTCGCCCCTTTAGAAGGCATGCTAGTTATTGTTCTTTACTTAGTAAGCGATATAAGCGGTAAGGTGTTAGTCACTCATTGAAATGGTTGACGAATGGTCGTGAGATGGTAAGCTTGATTAACCTGTAACACTTTTGTAAGAATAAATAAGGTTCGAATTGATAAATGAACTAACAACTATACAAAAGAGAGGTAATCTAAAATCCATTACGTCATACTAAGGTGTTGAAATCCACATGAGCTCGGTGATAATCATATGAACTAGAGAGTCGAAACGATACCATTGTAAATGGAGTTATATCTCCAAAGTTTTTCTCATTCCACAATAGAATGAAGAGGGAAGTACACAAGTCCAATGCATAAGAGACATAGTCCAATGTTAGGTGGACTTTTTCAGTGAGAGGAATGGCACCCTCAATGTGTCAAATGAATCCGGCGTGATGTGACACACTGTGAGTTGGAAGTGGAATGAACTCGAAGTCTGTGTTATGGTAGGTGTGTAAGTTACTATGGGATCGTTGATAATTGGAATCTGGAATCATGTCAAAGGTATCGTGTCAACTCTAGTTCAATGGAGCTTGTCTCACTACGCTATATCCTAAGGTTGACCCATAGGTAATCCATCAATGCATATAAGAATTGATTCTTAGTATATTGAGTTCAATATAAAAACTTTCTAATATAGTTCTTTTAATTGAATATTTCCATTTCTATATGCACAATCCATTAACTCTTACTTTGGAATGAATAATATTGGGAATAGTTAACACCATCTTACAAGTAAAATTAATGTATCTAATTGGAAGAAAATGAGAGTTGAGTAATAGGAGAAGAAAAGAAAATACCAAGTGTGATAGAAGGGTTAATAAGTTATTTTTTATAATCTTCGACAAATTCTTGCAACATTATTTATGAAATCAATTGTGACAGTGAATACAAAAATTATAATAAAAATAAAAGTTTGGTAACAATATTTGAAGTTGGGTGATGTCTTTACTAGGATGGTTGATAGTGATCATGATAGACATAATTACGAAAAAATCATTCATGGAAAGGAATTTCTTCAAATTTTCCTGTACCCTATCATGATTCATCATGACGATTAAATATTGGAATCAATAACTCGAAGAACGAAAGGAAGATTAACCAAATTATAATAGTAACTATATTGATACATTCTTGCTCAAAGAGTAAATTTAAAAAAAAAAATGGCGTTCTAGGTGACATTACACCATCCAGGGATACATCGACATCTTTTGCAAACTGCACATCCAACTTCACATTACCGATCCCGAAGAGGTATTGATTGTCAAGTTCAATTATGGCTTATTTCTATATATTCTTCATGAAGTAGATATGTTTGACATTCCTTCCTTGGACAAGGACTTTCTTTAGGCGTTGTTCATGGAATGTAAGGTGGCACCTCGACTCTGTTATCCTCAAGTTCAAGCTGGACCATCCACTCTTGGTAATTCTCCTACTCTCCCATTAGCTAGGCCACAGTACTCCATTGCCTCATCGCGTAATGTGCCTTGGTGTTCTTTCCACAAAACAAATTTTCAATCTTCTGCCGACTGTCACGCCCTTAAGATTATGCGCACCAACAAAACTTTGTTTGTCGATATTTCTCCGTCTAACCCCCCTGCAAATCCATAATTTGTTTCCCTTGATAAACCAACTAAAGAAAACCCATCCCTCATTTTAATGACTGCCAATGAGCCAGGAACATCTATTGTTTCTCTCTTCACCCTAAATTTCCATATCAAATATGAATTGGCCACCCTCACTATGGACAATGGCATCCAAAAGAACCTTGTCTCATAGGACTTGGTACAACACCTTCAACTACCCACTACTTTGCATCCAGCCCCATGCCAACTTGGTTGGGTACAAAAGGGTGTCCCTTGTCTCACATTTTCTTGGTGTTGTGAGGTCACCTTCGCCATTGGAACGTTTCACAATACAATCACATGTGATGCCTCCCCTATGGATTGTGCAGACTTATTAGTTGACCTCCCATACCAATAGGCTTGAGATGCTATATTACATGCCAAATACCACTAATATCATCTACAATTTGACGGGAACACCTATCCTCTCACATCCTTTTCTCTTAAACCTACTCCGTCACTTACCAGCAGAGAAACAATGAAGCAATTCAGTATCAATAAATGTGTCTCATTATGCTTACTGCGCCCTGTGAAAATCGATAATTTGTCCACTCCTACACCTTTGGACATGATCCCCTTGCTCCAAGAATTTGTCGATGTATTCACACGACCCATGAGATTACCCCCACCTTTCTCTATTGAGAATTCCATCGACCTCATACTAGGTTCATCCTTTCCCAATGCCCCTTCCTATTACCTTGCTCCTCGAGAAGCTTCTGAAATTGAACGCAAAATTGACCAACTTCTAGAATCTAGCCACATCAAGCCTTAATCATCGCTATGTGTGTCCCCTGCCTTTATTCTCCCCAATAAAGACACTTACGAGTGGTGTCTCATAACTGACTATCGTGCCATCAATAAAACCACCTTTAAAAAACAATGTCTCCTTCCTCGGATCGAGGATTTGTAAAACTACCTTCAAGGGGATTTCTTCTTCACTGAGATGGACTTGAAAATCGAGTATCATCAAGTGTGCATGCAAATGAAAGACACATGTAAGACAATGTTCAAGACCAAATTTGGGCTTTTCAAGTGGATGGTAATGCCATTCAGGTTGACGAATGTGCCAGTCACATTCATGCACCTCATTAATTACATATCCATAGCACACCTGGGTAAGTTTGTCTTCATTTATTTGGATGATATTTTGATCTTCAATAACTCTTGGAAATAAGATTTGTAGCATGTGCACAGATTGCTTGTATTGTTGCATGAGCATAATTTGCAGGTGAAGGAAAATAATTTCTTCTTTAGAAAGACTTCCATCTAGTACTTGGTATTCATAGTAGATAACCAAGGTGTGCGCCCATATCCCTCTTGAGTGCAAGATTTGGCACACTGGAAAACACCATCAAATGCCTATGACCTAAATTTTTTTATGGGGGGCATCAATTTATACAAGAAATTTGTCACCCACTTCTCAGAGCTATCTCACCCTTTGCAACAACTGCCACATAAAGCTAATTTTTTGTGGACTCTTGAAGCTAAGAATCATTTTATGAAATTGAAAATAATATTGTGCTCATCCCCTGTTCTATGATTTTTGGACATGAATCATCCCTTTGAGATCAAGATAGACGCCTCTCAATTCACCATTTGGGTTGTACTTAAACAGGGAGGTCATTTGTTAGTGTATCACTTTGTGACTCTTGCAAAAGCCAAAGTCAACTACAACACATACAACAAGGAATTTTATAGTTTTGTACAGGAACTCAAGCAATGACCCCACTACATTATGTGTAAAGAGACCATCCTGCAAACTGAACATCATCCGTTGATATTCATCAATTCCCAGAGTAAGATGCAAGAACACCGCCATTTAAATTGAGCATCGCATCTTCAACAATTTCACTTGGTTATTAAATATAAGAAGGGGACCTCCAATAAGATGGCAGACTTGTTAAGTCGGACCCCAATGAAGGTTCTACACATTTTAGAAGTGTGTTGTGCAGCTTATGATGCATGGAAGGACATATATTCTACAAATCCATGCTTCCATGAAGTATGGCATGCTTTGCAACAACCTACTATCATCAACCAGACTCCCTTTCTGGACTACACGATCCGTGATGGGTGTCTCTACAAACCCAAACAACTATGTGTGTCACAAAACAAATAACATCTCACTCTAATCAATGAAGCACATGCATATTCTTGCGGTGGGCATTTTGGCACAACCAAAACCATCCTCAATATCCAATGCCATTTCTACTAGCCTACACTATCCAAACAAGTGGAAAAATTCATTTGTACTTTCTCCCTATGTTCACAAAGTAAGCCATATAGCCCTTGGCATCGTCCTTACCAACCTCTGCCAGTTCCTTCTTGTCCATGGAAATCTATTTCCATGGAATTTATGAGTGGTCTCCCTACCACATTTCACAAACATGATGTTCTTTGGGTCATTGTGTGTCACTTATATAAGATGGATTTGTTCATTCCATATCATAAAACTACAACTGCTGCATAAAACACCAACCTCTTTTTCGATCATGTGTAGCCCCATTTCGTCTTACCCAGTAGTATCAATTCAGATCATGAATCCCACTTTCTTAGTACCTTTTGGCATGCTCTATGGTATTCATTAGGATGCCAACTCCATTTCTCCACTGCCTTTCATCCCCAAATTGATGGTCAAACATAGGTTGGCAACCGAACTCTAGTCCACTCTTTTCGCAGCTACTTTGCTAAAAATAAACCATGGGACTCTTATTTGCATGTCATTCAACACAACTATAATAGGGCCACCCACTCCTCCACAAGATTCTCACCATTTGAAGTTTTTATGGAATCTCATCCAAGTGTGCCCTAATAGTTACCACTTACTCTTGCATCCCTAGGGTCTGCACACTAACAAGAAGAGAAACAAGATACACAAAGTTTCATCCACAACATTGTACAATGACATTTCCAAGTAGCAGATTCATTTCAAGCAACATAAGAACGTGCCAAGTAGAGGCACGAAATCAACGCACACCATTGGTTTTTCAGCCTAGCGAACGAGTCTGGTTGTTACTAGACAAGAACCGGTTCCAAGGAAAACATCATAATCTCCACCCTTTTCCTATACTTTGCACCACAACTTGGCATCCACGATGTGTTCAAAATAAAAAATATTAAGCTGCTTGAGCCACCACTCCTTGAGGAAACAGTTATGGTAAATCATTCAGTGGAAAATATACCATAATTTTAGCCTCCTTTTCTCATAGACACCATTCTAAACTCCTAGACTCACAACACTCACCAAAAAAACTATATTTCCTACCTTGTGGATCACATGGGCCAGACACTTGTGCAAGCCAAGTGGATGACTCCAACAACATTGCAACATTATTTCCCTCAACTACTAGCGAAAGCAAGGACACTTATGGATCTAAATAGGGAGGAATTGGGCCACCAAAGAGGGCACCCGTATTCCTTCTCCAGTCAACATGAGGATGTATAATAGTTCATTAGTAACTTCCATTGTAAACTGCTCTTACCAGTCCAGTTAGTAACTTCCATTGTAAACTGCTCTTACCAGTCTAGTTAGTAACTTCCATTGTAAACTTCCCTCACCAGTCTAGTTGAGTGGGGAATTTCCTAATAAACGATTAGCATGTTAGTTCTTTCAATTAGTCAGTTAATAAAAATCCCTCGTCAGTCCAATGAGACAGGGAACTCCATAATTTTTGTTAGCATGTCAATTATGTCAAATAGTAATAATTGTAAACAACACTAATCAGTCTCACTATGCATTCTTTGTGTCTTGGTATTGTTGATCGTCTTATTTTTGCATCAGTATTTCTCTGTTGATGCATTTTTAATTTTGCATATAGAATTGTGGATCAAACAATGTAGGTAGGTGACTAATGTCCATATTAAATAAATTGCAGAAGAGACGTTGCACATACTGAAGTGTCTCTAGTCCTCCAAGATGGAGAAAGAACACACACAGTAAGTACTTATAAGACAGAGCTTCATTATCTACCTCAACATTTCCCTTGAACACAATTTCCCTGGAAGAACAATTGGTGTTTCCAATACAACCTATTTGATTGACTACTCCAACTAAGAAGGGATGCCTCTCTAGATGGTTTTTCATGACTATACTACATTTGTAAGAATTCTATTTGACTGCATCTTTCTCAACAATCTATTTGGAAAAAGAGGAAATGTCGAGAAAAGTATTATAATATGATGGTTCTTATGTTGGAGTACATAACCTTCTAGCTGAGACAACTGTAACAAAAACCTGCATTGGCATAATAAATGTTGGATATGGACAAGGAGAAGATGAAGGAAGCTTAGGGTCTAAATTTAGAATTTGGCCAGGTTGAGGTACTATCACAATAGCCTCTCGGGAAGCAAGGATGTATGAAGTGACATTGGGAAAAGAGGCTTCTAGAATGAGATCAATGGTGTGCACAATAGAGAAATACGGGGGAAGTCTTGTGGGTTGGGGAAAGGTATTGACAACTTCTAGGAGCGGGGGAGCCATGTATCGAGGTGATGGGTTAGTCAGTTGATATAGTTTAATGGGGAGAACCAAACACAATGAAGCATATTTGTTCAGAGTGACTTTCTTAATGGTTGCTTGTTCGGTGAGAGGTTGTGTGGAATGAGTAGAGGAGGTAAGTAGATAGGTGAGTCCTTGATGTTGCAGGTGGTATTTATGAAATTTAGCATGATAAAAACATTATGGGCATGTTGGTAGGGGATTCTAAGTAACAAGTCAACACAATATAAAGGAGAAACATCACACACCGTAGTATCCAGGAAAGGCCAGTAGTGAAGGTCACAACATAGCACCGGGAGATAGTGAGGTACATGCCTTCCTTTTCTACCCATCTGAGATGATATGGTTTAGGGTGCAGAGTAGTTGGGAGTTGTAGGATTTAGACCAAGTCCTAGGAGATGAGGTTCTTTTGTCTTCTGTTGTCCAAAAAGAGAATATCCAATTCGTGATTAATTTGAAAACTATGGGTAAACATGGGCACAAAAGAGGTGTCATTTTCATTGGTCATCATCAGAATTAGATATTGGTAAACTTCTATAGTACTTTTGAGAGAAACGACTTCAGGAGGGTTATGAGAATCGAACTAAGAAACCTTTGCAAACATATTTTTGTTGGGGTGAAGGTTCTGAAGTGCCCGAAATTTGGCAGAAGAATATGAGTTCTTCTTGTGCAAGGTACACCACGATGTCATTCAAGATGTGGATTTTTATATAGGGTGAACCTTTTGAGGGGTGTAGTTGGTGGTAGGGGTAACCTGAGAAGGGCCAATGGTAGAAGGGTCATATCCAGGTTGGGGTGAGCAGATTCTAACAACCACTTTATGCTCGATGACCAAGGCCTAAAGAAATCTGTGTCGAAGGAAGAACTCTCAAAAAAATCAAATTCATGAAGGAGATGCATTAATAAACCATAATTTAATTTTATAAGTAATTCCTCTTCTAGATCACCGATGTACAACTGAATGCGTAATTTGCAAAATATCTCTATCTAGCTTTGGATGGACTGATTGGATAGTTGTCGGAGCTGCAACCATTTTGTGAGAAGATTCATTGCAAAATGAAACAACATAATACACATAGAAAATGCATCAAGCGACGAAAGAATAGACTTGAAAATAGAAAAATACCATCAATATATTACGAGAGAGAGGGGCGCCCTTTAATATTATGCAGGGAGACTTTTTCCTCTACACTATTTGCAAATACAACAAAAGTTACTATATTTTTGCAACACCCTGCTCAACCAGACCATCGAGGGTTGTTTACACAACAACGAACCGACACACTAATCTATTTAGGAAGCATTCTACTCAACTAGACTTGTGAAGGTTATTTACAAAGTGACAAAATGACAAAAAATGACATACTAACTATTATTCAACAACACCCTACTCAATTGGATTGGTGAGAGAAGATTAAAATAGTAATTACTAACTACATGCTAAATATCTCCTACTAGTTAGCGAAGGAAGGTGGATGCCCTTCTTGGTGGCCCATATATAAAATTGCCAGCCTAGTTGTTTTGATAAGTACCTTGACTAGCACCATCAAAATAACCCTATCTGCCAGATTTGTATAGGAGCATGAATTAGCTATATCAATAGGAGGATCTTGAACCAAATTTATAGCTATCTAGATTCCCCATGATACTAATAGGGAGGATCTTGAACCAAATTTATACTTATCTAGATTCCCCATGATACTATTAGGGAGGGGCCTTTGAAATATATGAGTCTAGTTTCTTTATGTCACTTTTTAAGGAGCTCTTGAAATAAATTTAATTTCCAAAAAACATTTATTCCTCTTAGGACATTTAATTATAACAATAATTCCTTTGAGTAAACATAGAAGATTTTCAAGTGACCTATGGATTCTCCTGCATTACACGATACATATTTCCTAGGTTGTGATCTACCCTTTCTTTAGAGAACTTCCCAAGTATGGGATTTATTATTGATTGATAGCCACATTTATCGATGGTTAAATTCCTATCCCCACTCTAGTATCATTATCAACCTTCCATGATAGATAATTTCCTATCAGATGAATACTATTATCATTGCTTTCCGTACAACATATGCATTGTTGATGGGTTTAATTAGGTTTCTAATGCAACCTTCAATTGAATTGACATCAATCAAAATGGAGGATGTTGTTTAGGCACCATCCTCCCATATGTTTAGGCTTGTCTATTGATTTCCTTTTAACTAAAGTAATTCCCTCTGTTCCGAAACATTAAGAATCTAAAGCTTAATTTCACTATTTTCACTAGAATTCCTTTTGGGATATAGNGATGTTGTTTAGGCACCATCCTCCCATATGTTTAGGCTTGTCTATTGATTTCCTTTTAACTAAAGTAATTCCCTCTGTTCCGAAACATTAAGAATCTAAAGCTTAATTTCACTATTTTCACTAGAATTCCTTTTGGGATATAGGCTAGAGATCACCAATAGATAAGAATCATGGCTTCCAATACAAATTTGATAAAAACCAACCTTTCACCTCTAAAAAGTCACCCATTACACCATATATTTATTCTATTATCATTCCTTTCTATCAACCATATCGATAATTTTATACCATAATCATTTGGTTTTATAAAGAAATCCATGTAATTAAATCCTTATTATTATATACAAATGTTTACTTTACATGTAGAAGTGGTGTAGCTATATAGACATAGAATTAAGATATATATAAATATTATTTTATTATAAATTTGTATATTTATAATGATTTTTAATTATTATTGAATTTTGGTATACATAACATATTACACATTTATTTGTGATGTAGCTCATTATTTGTTATGTAATTATAATTTTTTTTAATTGTTTTTTTTTCATTTACAAAACTAATAATTTTCAAAATAAATTAATTAAATTTCATAATTTGGAGTAAAAATAAAATTATATAAATATAAAAGTTTTTGTATTCCCACATGTAATGTATCAACTTGATGTTTACTTCAATTGAAATCCTAAAAATGAATTATTATTATTATTTAAAACTTAAATTTTCTAAATATAATAAATTTATTTTTTAATTTATATAATCAATTTTTTAGTTTTTAATTTACTTTAATTGTAATAATATTAATTATAAATATCAAGGATAGTAAGTGTCAAAAATATTGTTTATAATCCTGAGCAACAAAAAGAAATGGAGTTAGCTTGGGGATGAGAAATGATACAAATAATAAATGTGAAGCATTGACAAAATTCTAATTTCTAATCGTTCTTAAAAAGGCCATAATAATTAATGAGTTGTTTTTTATATTATAATCACTCCCCATAACATTATTTTGAGGGTACCAAGTTCTCCTATGTACTAAACAACCTTCATATAGAAATCATTAGGTAGATAAATTTAAAGGCCATGTGTTTGTAAGTAAAGATTTTCAAGACAAAGGAGGAATTCGTCAACCATAATTTCACTCTACCACATCCATAACATGCAACATAATCATGAAAATCATGCTACTATAAAACCCTTTAATTCGTCATAAAAATAGAAAGAAACTTCACTCTTCCTCATCCATAACATGTAACATAGTTATGAAAAACATACTACTCTAAAACACTTGCATTAATCATGGATATGAAAAAAAAAGAATAAACTTGAAAAATTATCATAATTCCCATCACCACATACATCCTCTCTCAAAATTTACAGTATGGTGGCACCACATCATTCATGTGGGATTTCTCATACTTTCATCCATATGAATTAACAAAAATAACTTTTATGAAATAAATCATACACCATCATATAGTATCAATTTTACGCAATGTCCCAATTCGCATAAATGCATTAAGAAGAGTTGGCAAGAGTAAAAACCACATATTCGCCTCCTAAAGCTAAGCATCATTTATGAAATTGAATATAACATTGTGCTCAGCCCCTATTCTACAACTGTTGAACCTGAATCATCCCTTTGAGATCGAGACAGATGCCTCTCAATTCTCCATTGGGGCTATAATTAAACAACGAGGTCATCCAGTAGAGTATCACTTTGAGACTCTTGCAAAAGTCAAAGTCAACTACAACACATATGATAAGGGATTCAATAGCTTTGTACAAGCGCTCAATCAATGGCACCACTACATTATGTGTAAAGAGACCATCCTGCATATTGACCATCATCCAATGATATTCATCAATTCCCAGAGTAAGATGCAGGAACAATGCTATTTAAAGTGGGTAGCATATCTTCAACAGTTACTCCTGGTTATTAAATATAAGAAGGAGACCTCCAATAAGATCGCAGACTTATTAAGTCAGCCCCCAATGCAAGTTCTACACATTTTATAGGTGTTTTGTACATCTTATGACGTACGGAAGGGCATGCATGCTACAGATCCATGCTTCGGTGAAGTCTGAAATGCTTTTCAACAGCCTACTATCATCAACCAGACTCCCTTTTTATATTACATGATCTATGAAGGGTGTCTCTACAAACTCAATCAACTATGTGTGCCAGAGAACGAAGACCATCTCATTCTAATCCATGAAGAACATGCATATTCTTGCGGTGGAAATTTTGGCATAGCCAATACCATCCTCAATATCCAATGCCATTTCTATCGGCGTGCACTATCGAAACAAGTGGAAAAATTCATCTGTACTTGCTCCATCTATTCACAAAGTAAGACATGTAACCATCTACATGGTCTATACCAACCTCTACCAGTTCCTTCTTGTCCATGGGAATCCATTTCCATGGAATTTATGAGTGGTATCCCTGCCACATTTCACAAACATGATTCTATTTGGTTCATAGTGTGTTGCTTCTCTAAGATGGATTTGTTCATTCCCTGTCTTAAAATTACAACTGTTGCACAAACCACCAACCTATGTTTCCATCATGTGTGGCCCCATTTTGACTTACCCAATAGTATCAATTCATATTTTGACTCTTACTTCTTCAATACCTTTTGGCCTACTCTATGGTATTCACTGGGATGCTAATTTCGTTTCTCCACTGCCTTTCATCCCCAAATTAATGGCCAAACAGAGGTTGGTAAGCACACTCTAGTCCACTCTCTTCGCAACTACTTTGATGAAAATAAGTGGTGGAACTCTTATTTGCATGTCATTCATCACAACTATAACAGGTCCACTCACTCCTCCACAAGCTTCTCACCCTTTGAGGTTTGTCTGGAATCTCAACCAAGTGTGCCCTAATAATTACCACTTACTCTTGCAGCCCTAGGGTCTACACGCCAACAACAAGAGAAACAATTTGCACAGATTTTCACCCGCAAAATTTCACAACAACATTCCCAAGTAGCAAAGGAATTTCAAGCAGCACAGGAATGTGCCAAGAAGAGGCAAGACAAAGAACGCACACCATTGGTTTTTCAGCTTGGCGATCAAGTGTGGTTGTTACTAGACAAGCACCAATTATGAGGACAACATCATAAGCTCCACCCTTTTCCTAGACTTTCCACCACAACTTGGCATCCACGATGTGCTCAAAATCAACAATCTTAAGTTGTTTGAGCCTCCTTTGCTCACAGACACCATTCTATAATCCTAGACTCACAACACTTGCTAGCAACAATATATTTCCTACCTTATGGGCCACATGGGCCAGACATCTATGCAAGCCAAGTGGATGAATCCAACACCATTACAACATTATTTCCATCATTTTCTAGCGGAAGCAAGGACACTTCCATATCTAAATAGGGAGGAATTGTGCCACTAGAGAGGGTGCCCATATTCCTTCGCTAATCAAGATGAGGATGTATAGCAATTCATCAATAAATTCCATTGTAAACTTCCATCATTAGTACAATCAGTAACTTCTATTGTAAACTGCCCTCACCAGTCCAATTGAGTGGAGCATTTCCTAATAAACAAGTAGCATGTCAGTTCCATCAATTAGTTAATTAATTAAAATCCCTCGTCAATCTAGTGAGATAGGGAACTCCATAATTTTTGTTATCATGTCAATTATGTCAAATAGTAATAATTGGAAACATTGTTTGTCAGTATCACTTTGCAAATTAGCATTACGAAAATAAAGCAACAAGTCTCTTGTTGTTATTGTAAACATTAAATTGCCAAGTCCGATAAAAGTGTGTCTTCTTTGTTTAATACAATTAATGGTCATTGTACTTCTCACTCCTAGCATTTTTCTCTTTCATTCTCCACGTCCTGGTATTGTGCAACGTCTTATTTTTTGCATTAGTCTTTCTTTGTTGATGCATTTTTAATTTTTCATATAGAGTTGTGAATAAAACAATGTAGGTAGGCGACTAATGTCCATATCAAATAAATTGTAGAAGAGAGGATGCACATCCTAAAGTGTCTTTGGTCCTTTAAGATGGAGAAAGAACACACCCACTCGGTAGTGATCAACCAAAACTTCATTATGATCTACCTCAACATTTCCCTTAAATACAAGTTCCCTAGAATAACAATGGGTGTTTCCAATACACCTTGTTTGATTGATTGCTCCAACTAAGAAGGGATGCCTCTACAAATGATTTTTCACAACTATACTACATTTGTAATAATTCTATTTACATAAATCTTTCTCAATAATCTCTTTGGAAAAAGAGGGACTTCCAAGAAAAGTGTTATAATATGTTGGAACCTGTGTTGGAGTACATAACCTCCTAGCCGAGACAACGACAACATAAATATGCATTGGCAAAATAAATGTTGGAGATGCACAAGGAGAAGATGAAGGAAGATTAGGGTTTAAATTTAGAATTTGGCTAGGTTGACGTGCTATCACAACAGTCTCTCGGGGAGCAAGGATGTATGAAGGGACATTAGGAAAAAAGGCTTCCATAATGAGATCAATGGTGTGGACAATAGATCAAGATGGGGGCAGTCTCGTGGGTTGGGGGAAGGCATTGACAACTTCTAGGAGCAAGGGAGCCATGTCATGAGGTGATGGGTTAGTCAATTGGTTTGTTTTAATGGGGAGAACNCTAGACTCACAACACTTGCTAGCAACAATATATTTCCTACCTTATGGGCCACATGGGCCAGACATCTATGCAAGCCAAGTGGATGAATCCAACACCATTACAACATTATTTCCATCATTTTCTAGCGGAAGCAAGGACACTTCCATATCTAAATAGGGAGGAATTGTGCCACTAGAGAGGGTGCCCATATTCCTTCGCTAATCAAGATGAGGATGTATAGCAATTCATCAATAAATTCCATTGTAAACTTCCATCATTAGTACAATCAGTAACTTCTATTGTAAACTGCCCTCACCAGTCCAATTGAGTGGAGCATTTCCTAATAAACAAGTAGCATGTCAGTTCCATCAATTAGTTAATTAATTAAAATCCCTCGTCAATCTAGTGAGATAGGGAACTCCATAATTTTTGTTATCATGTCAATTATGTCAAATAGTAATAATTGGAAACATTGTTTGTCAGTATCACTTTGCAAATTAGCATTACGAAAATAAAGCAACAAGTCTCTTGTTGTTATTGTAAACATTAAATTGCCAAGTCCGATAAAAGTGTGTCTTCTTTGTTTAATACAATTAATGGTCATTGTACTTCTCACTCCTAGCATTTTTCTCTTTCATTCTCCACGTCCTGGTATTGTGCAACGTCTTATTTTTTGCATTAGTCTTTCTTTGTTGATGCATTTTTAATTTTTCATATAGAGTTGTGAATAAAACAATGTAGGTAGGCGACTAATGTCCATATCAAATAAATTGTAGAAGAGAGGATGCACATCCTAAAGTGTCTTTGGTCCTTTAAGATGGAGAAAGAACACACCCACTCGGTAGTGATCAACCAAAACTTCATTATGATCTACCTCAACATTTCCCTTAAATACAAGTTCCCTAGAATAACAATGGGTGTTTCCAATACACCTTGTTTGATTGATTGCTCCAACTAAGAAGGGATGCCTCTACAAATGATTTTTCACAACTATACTACATTTGTAATAATTCTATTTACATAAATCTTTCTCAATAATCTCTTTGGAAAAAGAGGGACTTCCAAGAAAAGTGTTATAATATGTTGGAACCTGTGTTGGAGTACATAACCTCCTAGCCGAGACAACGACAACATAAATATGCATTGGCAAAATAAATGTTGGAGATGCACAAGGAGAAGATGAAGGAAGATTAGGGTTTAAATTTAGAATTTGGCTAGGTTGACGTGCTATCACAACAGTCTCTCGGGGAGCAAGGATGTATGAAGGGACATTAGGAAAAAAGGCTTCCATAATGAGATCAATGGTGTGGACAATAGATCAAGATGGGGGCAGTCTCGTGGGTTGGGGGAAGGCATTGACAACTTCTAGGAGCAAGGGAGCCATGTCATGAGGTGATGGGTTAGTCAATTGGTTTGTTTTAATGGGGAGAACCAAACACAAGGAAACATATTTGTTCATAGTGACTTTCTCAATGGTTGCTTGTCCATTGAGAGGTTGTGTGGAGTGAGGAGTAGGGGAGGTAAGTACATAGGTGAGTCCTTGATGTTGTATATGGTATTTATGAAAATTGGCATGATAAACAACCTTATGGGCCTATTGGTAGGGGATTCCAAGTAACATGTCAGCACAATACAAAGGAGAAACATCACACACCGCATTATCCTGGACTCTCCATTCATTTTCCCTACAAATTTTGGCAATTAGAAGTGGTTGTCATTTTGGATAGGTGTTGGAGTCCTGCGCTATTGTAGGAAAAGTAGCTCATGCAAATTACTGAACTGTTGTAGACATGGTGGAGTTTGACTCATTTTCATATTTTTCTCTGAGCGGCGATATTGTTTTCATTCACAGAAGGGAGCTCTGAGCAATGACACAAAAGGCACTATGAAATGCGCTATCTAGGGCACAATGAGAAGATGTGGGAGATCCTTGAGAACGGAATTATGGAAGCCATGAAAAGAGTGCACCAAAAGTCCCAAAAACTAATATGCTAGAGGGCCTTGAGAAGGTCACATTGGATGCCTCAAGACTGAGACGTTGACGAACCCCAGGAAGGTCGCACTAGCATCTCTGAGCAGAGTGTTGATTTTTTAGACTAATTAGCACATAAAAGAAATCAGAGGACTATGGATTATCTCTCTGTTTTGTTCTTGAATGTGAGCAAAAATTTTCTAAGATCGAATCTCTGATAAAAAATGATCTATAATTGTGATCAGTAGGGGTGCACCAACAACAACTGGGTCCATTGCAAAACACAACAACATAGTACACACACATAGAAAACACAGTAAGCAACAAAATAATAGATATTAAAATAGAACAATACCATCAATCTATTACGATAGATAGGGGCACCCTTTAATATTATGCACAGATACTTTTTTCCTCTGCACTATTTGCATATACAACAAAATTTACTACTTTATTTTTTCAACACCTTTCTCAACCAAACCAGCAAGGGTCCTTTATGCAACAATGAGTCGAAACACTAACTTATTTAGGAAACACCCTGCTTAATTGGACTTGTGAGGGCTATTTACAAAGAGTCAAAATGACAAAAAATGACATACAAACTATTATTTAGCAACACCATGTTCAAATGGATTGGCGAGAGAAGATTACAATAGTAATTACTAACTACATGATAAATATCTCCTACTAGTTGGCGAAGGAAGGTGGACGCCCTTCCTAGTGGCCCATATTTAAAACTGCTAGCTCAACTTTTTTGATGAGTACTTTGACTAGAACCATTAAAATAACCCTATCCACCATATTTGTATAGGAGCATGAATTAGCTATATCAATAAGAGGATCTTGAACCAAATTTAATTCATGATAAAATTTGCTTATATTGAAATACACATTGAAACGGATGTATAGACCCTTCTTTGAATATTCTATCATTTATAGCTATATAGATTCCCCTTGATACTATTAGGGAGCGGCCTTTGAAATATATGAGTCTAGTATTTTTATTCCACCTTTTAAGAAGCTCTTGAACTAAATTTACTTTCCAAAAAACATTTATTCCTATTAGGAAATTTACTTATAACAATACTTCCTTTGAGTAAACATAGAATATTAGTAAGTGACCTATTGATTCTCCTGCTTTTCGTGATACATATTTCCTAGGTTGTGATCTACTCTTTCTCTCGATAACTTACCAATTATGGGATCTATTATTGATTGATGTTGGCACAGGGGTAGACCCAGGGATCAACACTTCAACATCGCACCAAAAAAACCCTAACTATCGGCCCTTTCAGCAACACCTACGAAGCAAGGGAAGTCTCACCCGAGGTAGAAGCATGGGTGGTTACAGGACTCAAGTGTCTGTAACCAAGCTGGGACACAGATATGTGATTATAAAACTTCGCAGAGTATTCTAGCCACACTTAGAGGGTGGTATGCATTAGTTCATTAGATTTTATTAACATCGCAGAACAAACCCTAATATGGATCAATGCAGTAATAATAAAAAGTAAACACTTCACCCACTTAGCACTCAGCACAGATTTAGATCTAACATTGATTCATATTTAAGTGAAGCACTAAGCATTAACAGGTCTATCTAACTACCATAATAACCAAAGCACTGAACATATTCATAGCATAAATAAGACAGCACAAAGCAACCAAAAGACACAAGATATATTTGGCTCACCCCAGTGTGGCGATACGTCCACCAACTGCTTCATCTTCTCTATTATTCTTCAATCTCTTACATTAATCCTCTATTGTGCACCAAGCCACATAGCCAATCTTCGCAGAGGATAGGAGATTTGCGCATTGAGCACTAGATCCTCCTTCCCAAAATTAAGTCAAGGCACAAATCCAACTCCTTTATCGAGTACAGAGCCTTACATACACATTCTATTGCACAAATCACTCAAATCTACTTGCACTTAGCCACTTAGACTTCGCTCTTTAAGTCTCTTACATCTCTTCTCTCCTTCTACCTTACAATCTTACTTATTTATACTTTTACAATAAGGCCTAATCATGGGTAAACTCGTGGGTCGACATCCCATAATCCATTACGAAAACCCTAAGGGACCCCTTGCTGGGTCCACAAAGCCCACAAAATAAGTGATATCCATGATCTCAACTCCGCTTGGGCATTCCTTCCTCGACCGTTGCGTCGAAGTGCAAATAGTGGTCAAACCTAAACAATATTTCCTCAAAATTTGGTCGAGAGCCAACAGGCCCCAAACACTCACCTGTGACTCATCCCAAGTCACTCAGGTCTAGGCAATGCTACTTCAAAGGCCTCGAGATTCACTCGAGCTGCCTTAACTTGCTGCTTCACCTAATCCTTTTTCTCAACGAGCTCTTGGATCATATTCTCTGTAACAAGCCTGTCTAGACATTGTTTCGCTATCACAACCACTTGGTCCAGTTGCGAGCCTTTCCCCTCATTTTCTTCAAACACCTTGCAGGCTTCATCATGCACAGGTTGTAGCTTCTGTGTGACTTCCATTACTCTGCCCTGAATGGCATTAATCTATTGTTGTATCACGTGTTTTTCTTGATATCTGTTCATTCTTTCTACCGCAGTGAGCAGCTTCATCTGCGCCTATGCTGACGCTGCCCAATGTTGCGCTTACTGTAACTGTGCTTCAAGTTTCCTTAGCTCTGGATCTTCTGTGAGGTGTTCATAAGTCTACGTGCTTCTATCGCTCAGTTGTTTTCATTATGAGGTGAGGGCTCGGATCCTTCCAAATGCGCTCTTAGTGGCTTCCTCCCTTTAGTCGCGCACCTTCTTTGGAGTGCTCGGTACTACTTGGATCTCCAACTCTGTTATCCTCGCTTGAAGTTGTTGGATGGCCTCAGTGAGCTTCACCACTTGAACCTCAACCGACTCATGTTCCCCCTGTGCCAAACCTAGAACAGAGCGAAGTGATTTATTCACCACTTCTTTGATCGCAGTCTGCTCTGTGATCAGCTGGTCCTTTTCTCTTTGTATCTTCACTTTTCCCTCCTCGAGCATCGTTTGAAACTCATCTCTCTCATTTTCATAGGTGGTTACACAGTACCGTGAAACTCGTAGTTTCTCTAAGACTTACTCTTTCTCTTGTTTCAAGGATTTTGTAGCCTTCTCCTTTTCTTCCTGGATTCTCTGAAGTCGAGCCTCTATCACATATGCAAGTCTTCTTAATTGGGTTGGTTCATCCCCCAATTCTGCAACTTGTGATGAAGAAGGTGTAGTAGGCACTACGTGGACAGATCGAATAGCCTGTTGCATTTCCTTTAATTCCATCTCAACCCTTTCATACATCTCCTTCTGCTTCACTCCATATCTCTGCAAGAGATCCTTAGATGCATCCTCCGTGGCTCCGTGGACTAGACTGATATAATCCTCCATGAGTGTGGCCTCTAGCTGGGGCTTTCTAGCTCACATCTTCTTTCTTGTTGAAGGTTTATGTGGAGAAACCTTCCTCTTCTACGGTGTTACTATTTCAGTAAGGGGATCTTTTGGTGGTGTAGCTTCACCTTCTCCTTGCTTTTCTCCTTCATCCCCTCATCCTTGTCCATTTGCTTCGTCTCCTCCTCCTAGAGATCCAGATCCATTTCCTTTAGAAGCGTCATCTTCCCCATCAATCTCTTTATTCTGGACTTCCTCCTTTTTCTTCTTCTTCTTTGCACTAGACTTTCCTACATGCTTGATCCGGTGTTGGGAACTTTAGATGTCTAAATAAATAGATAATTAAGGTGTTCAATATAAATTGTCAAACTCAGGGAATTTTTGTTATTGTAAGATAATTGTGCATAGTCTATGCTATATTATGAAAGCAACACTAATCAAATTGCAGTAAGGTAAACTAAAAGAAACAAAATTGAAAATTTAAACACTAACACAAGTTGTTGACATAGTTGGAGTTATAATCTATTGTTGCAGAATTGAAATCACACTTGCATAATTGAAATCTAATTTGATGAGTGTATAAGAATCATGGATTATCTAATCTATTCTAATTTTCTATTTTACTCTTGCAGAAGGAAATTCGGTGCTAATTGCCGAAAGGAAGTCTACTTATTTGTAGAAAGGGAAATTCACACTTCTATTTACTTTTACTTGAAAACAAAGTTTTAATATAGTGCAGAAAAGGAATTAACTCTCAAAGCAATTCTCTAGCAGTATTCAACAATTGATTCTAACTCTCATGAGACACACTGATGTGCATTTAACAGAAAGGGACTGAACTGTAACAACAAGTGTATTCTAGAAATGCATAAGCAGATAAATCACACAACTGTAAATAGTCAAAGAAGTTATTATAAAACTCAAAATAGAGGGGATCCTGTGAGGAAGGTGGGCCCTTTCCTTCTCACTGAATCCACTCGAAAAGACTACAGTAAGTTAACAAAACTCAATTCACTTCTTTATTAACTCGTAAAAATGTCCAGATACAATATGCTTCACTTCACTCTCTGTTCCACAACTAATATTCGGTGTCAATGATTACAAAAGATTTGTTATTTAAAGACAGATTCATTCAGTTAAAATGGACTCAGAACAACCTTGAGAATCTGAGATTCTCAAGCTATTCGTTTGATACAAAAGATCTGTTATCTTCACGAAATATGGAAAAAGAATCTTGATCACCAATGTGAGCCAAAATGTGTAACAACCTTGAGGATTGATCTTTAGGATTCCTATTTGAACGATATACCAACTTCCAGGATCGGCGGGCATCTATTGCAGCATGTGTAACAACTTCCAGGAAAGGTGCACAGTTGTTGTAGTCATGTAACAACATGCGGAACTAGCGCACAGTTGTAGCGACTGGTTTAACAACAACGATCTTTCTTCAAGACTTGATTGTTCTACATATTTTGATCATTAGTTGAACATTCATGGGTAAAACATGAGAAATGCTACCAATCCAACATGTTAAGTAAATAAGAATATAAAATCAAGATCAATGATTCATACCTTGGGAAAAAGGGTCTTATCAAACATTATAGTAGGCATTTAGCACACAAATGATAAGGTTGAATGAGCAAAATATATAGTGAAAAAGGGACATTTATGGGTCCTAACATGCCCCCCAACTGAAGACATTGCATGTCCTCATGCAAAACAAATTCAAGCCTTACTCTGAATCTGAGTCAAGGAAGTGACTCCTCCAATGCAAATTGTTAAGACAAATCGCTAAGTATCGGTATGGGAAAAACCTGTGTGTACCCCCAACATCTATTGTTTCAAAAATTTGTCTTTGTTTCTTTGTTTTCAAGAACAGAATCAGTTTGAGCGTGTAATAGAGGTTCTTGTGTAAAAGTTGTTGGTCAACCAACAACTACTCTATTACATTGAGATATCCTCTCCCTTACTGGTTTTTGTGGAGCAGTAAGGTCATATTATGTCTTGACTGAGAGATTGGTCGGTTCTTCAGCATGACCAGTGACTGGTACTTTCACTATTTTATACCCTGCCTGAAAGTAAATATTACCACATTCATAGCACATGTGCTCTCTATTTTGGTCCATAACAACTTTTGTCAATGCTAATATGTCCAAGGTTATCCCCTTCGGGTTTTTTTGTCGAGCAACCTGCAATTCCTTAATTAGGGAAGCCAACTCTAGTTTGAGGCTTTCATTTTCCTTCATTAGTTCAGAAATCATGGAATTTTCTGTATCCTTTATCTTCTTCTCAGTTTGAGAAAACAACTGAGCAAGTGGCACATCATCACTATGTTTTGTAACTGGTTCTTGTGTGGCAGATACACTCATGATAGTTGGTTCTTGTGTAACAGTTAGTTCTCGCATGACTGGTTCATGTGGGACAGTCTCTTCCTGGGCAACTGGTTCTTGTGTAAAAGCTAATTCTGGCATGACTGGTTCTTTTGGGACAATCTCTTCCTGGGCAACTGGTTATTGTGTAACAGCTAAGTTCTAGGAAGAGGTTGATTCTTGTGTAATAGCTAAGTTCTGGGAAGAGGTTGGTTCTTGTGTCACAGTCATGTTGTTGGACGGGACTAGTGTTGGTGTAACAATCACTTATTTAACAACCGAGGATAATGGCCGGAGAATGGGTAATGCCCATTCTATATTCTTCCATCGGACTACTGCTTCAGTAGACCTTGCTGACCTAGTTCTCCTCCTAGGTAATGTAGAGACAAAAACAAGGGATTTCCTTTTCTTTGCTTTAGGAGAAGGAGGGCACTCTTCAACAACCAGGCAAGGAGAAAGAGGGAGTTATCCAATAACCACACAAGGAGAAGGTTCTGGGATGTTGGGGTCTGATATAATCTGTACATCGCCACTCGTCGAGTGATGCATAGAATCATCAAGCGGAGCCAATGATTTTGTTGTAATTCATGTACATTCGACCTGCAATGTGAAAATGGTTTCTTGAAATTCATTACACAAGGTAAAACTTGGAATACATACCTCCATAAAATTAGTTAGGGTCTGAGTATCATCAAAATAAGGACACTATGTGGTAGCGTCTGGTGCAACTCTGTCAATGCCTCTCTGATATTTTCTTCTAGGTTGACGTTTTCTTTTTTGAGATGATTCAGTGGCAGTGACAATAGGGGATTGAATGACTGTTGAAACAATAGGAGGGTTTTGAGTTGCTTCTAGTGCAACTCTGTTGATGCCTCTCTGAGATTTGCTTCTAGTTTGACGTTGTATTTTCTGAGACAATTCACTGGCAGTGACAGTAGGGGCTTGAATGATTGCTGCAGTGGACCGTTCTGACCTAGTTCTCGTCCTCGGTAAAGTAGAAACAGAACCAGGGGTTTTCCTTTTCATATATTTAAGAGTAGGAGGGAGTTCTTCAACAACAGTTGTTGCAGCCGAGGGCTGAGGCTCATGACTTGGTCTAGGGTTTGCATTGTCAATTGTTGGCTCAATCACAATGACAAACATAGGGTTTAGTTGTTTTGGCTCAACACTGTCGATTATTTTTTGAGTGTTGTTAGAGGTTCTTATGTTTTTGCGTGTGGTTCTCGGAGTCGACTTACGGGAAGTTACAGTTGGGGCTTTAAGTGCTAGTGAAACTAAAGGCACAATATTTGACTGCTCGGGGTTGGTCATAACAACAGGCATATAATTTGGTTGTTCTTCGACTTCAGGTAATGGGCTTACCGAATTGGCATTTCATGTTATACTCGGCATTATGGGCTTACCGAACATCTGTTAATACTGCAACTAGTTTCTCACCTTTTCAACTCGTTTACGAGCTAGAAGCGGTCTTGCCTATAGAATGTCAGATCTCATCCCAAGTATGGTCGCCAATTCTGTTGTGGGTGGGAATCCCTCCTACAGACTTAGCATTTAAGGGTTCTAATCTTGCATGCATAAAATGACCATTTCAAAGGCCTCTACTCTTTCCTATTCTCCCAACACAAAACCCCACATTCATGCAATACAAAGGTTTAAAGGAGATTCGGTAACTCTACCTTAAGTCCTTCGTTTGAGGGAAAGACTAAGTCTAACGAATCGATATCAACGAGGGAACCTTGAGCCCAAATAGGCTCTGGGATTGGATCTAACTCTTGTGCAAGAGTCGGATCAGTGTCAGTTGAAGCTTGTTGGACTAAAGAGTACACTGCCTCTGCCGTGGAAAAGGGCATGGACATACCATGGTTCCCTGTCCCTTCCATCGTGGTTGATGGGGAAGGAAGAATCCACGGATCATTGAATTAAGTCATGCAAAACGACAAAACTTGGAAAATCTCAACCTTATGGTGGTCTGATACAAACTTGACATTGCCTTGAGGAGGCGGGTAATCGAAAGTACCCATCAAAGGTGGGCACAAACCAACCCCTACGTTGACAACGCTCGATTGGGGATTATCAATCATCGGGACCATGGATGCCCCCAATGAAGGGTCAGGTATGGAGAAGGACAATTGATCAATGGTCACGATCTGACCCTCGTGCGGAAACAACAAGACCCAGGAAAATATAGCGACCACTGCTTGCATGGCATAGGTCCAAATCCTACCTAACAAGAGATTGTAGTCGAGGGATGCGTCGACTACTTCTACCTCGACACACACAGTCTTCCCTCCTAACTGCACGGGGAAAGAGGGGGTGATGCCATGTGGTTAGAATGAATGATCGTCGAAAGTGGTAAGAAGAGTAGGTGATGGAGACAAAATGGGTTGGCCAATGGCCTTCCAACATGCCAACAACATGACGCATGTCGAGGCACCCTCATCAACCACCGTGCGAAAAATGTTCAGAGTAAAATTTTTTGTATGGTAAGCCACTACTATCTGAAACGCTACGTAGTAAGGGAGACGAGGTTTTAAGTCGGTTGTATCTAGCATGATTGTACCCAGATTACAAGTCTCGATAGATCCTAAAGCGGCTAACAAATATTTCCTTTGGGAAAGGCAGCTTTAGAGGACCTCGAAAGCGGACATCGCACAAGGGGTTTGAGATAAATCCTCCACCACAGAATAGTTCCGGGAGGCCCTTGCGTTTGGGTTGTGAGAAGCTTTCTTGAATGCACCTTTTGGGATGTGTGTCATTGTTTCATCCAAAGTCTTCTATATCTGGAGAGGAAGAGATGGGATTTCAACTTCTTTACCTTTCTCAGAGGTGCTTGGCTTACTGTATTCATATGCTCTAGTCAATATAAAAGCATCACCTTTCATCATATACACATTCGCGGATGCAGGATTGTTCGAAGACGGAGAGGGTCCTTGACTGCCCCCTTCCATGCTTGTAGAGGCTTGGGTTAGGTTTTTCCCATGTTGGAATGGATTCGTTAACACAATAGGATGTTGCTGTGATACAAACTTTTGGGCCTCTGCAAGCCGAGGACACTGGTGGGTCGGGTTATCTTTCGCGCACAGGTTACACAGATACTTTGCCTTCCATTTCTCAGTGTTTCCCCCACCAACATTATTAGTGGGTTTATTATCCCCCTTACCCTTCTTACATTTTTTTTTCTTTCCATCAGGCTGCTGGGTGGCCCTCATATTTTTCGATTGCACACTATGTACATCAGACGTTTGGGTAGGGGGAGAAGCCGAAATAGTAGTTTGGCTCGCCGCTGTGTGTTGTATAGACAATTGCTGCAATTTTTTTGTCAGTTGTTCAATGGGCTTGGTTTGTTCTGAACCTACAATACCATCATCATGTGATCCAAATCTCTGTCTAGTTTTATCAAGTATGGATCATGGTGCATCCAACAAAATATCGTACAGTAAACCAGACTGAGAATAAATGAGATCAAGCTATTGAGCTCTCATGATGGCATCCTCTTTGGAAAACACTCCCGACGTTGCGACGTCTTTGGATAGATGGGGGACCAAAGACTTAAGGAACCACTCAAGCAGGAATGCTAGTAGGACTGGTACCTTAATCAAACTCTTCCGGCGTCTCCATTCTCGGATGTGATCAGAGATATGCTCCCCTTTTGTCTATTCGAAATTGGCCAACAATTCTGTGTCGGCGTCGTATCTCACAATTATTTGGAAATGGTTTAGGAATTCCATTTCCAATTCTCCGAAGGAACAATATCTCGGGTGGTCGAGCTCAATGTACCATTTCGCAGCACTCCCAATGAGAGTGTGTTGAAACAATCGAAATTGTACGGAGTCGCCTTTTAATGAATTAGACGAGAACCAAAGATGGAAGGTGATCACATAATCCCCTATATCTTCATTAGGCTTGGCGTCGAACTTTGGTATGTCCGAAGGCAACTTCGTTGGCATAGGGGGCCAACGTGGATCGTGACAGATAGGGTCATTCAACAACCTTGTCAAATCTGGAAAATGTAAGGTTGCCAAGAAAGGTAGTTTTGGATGTTGTTGATGATAACCATGGAAAAATGGGCCTGGAGTTTGACTGGAACCAGGTTGCTAGGAAAAGTTGGGTTGATGGCCGGGGTTCTGGTAAAAACCATGGCCATGACCAGCGTACTGATTTTGCGTTTGAGGAGACATCATCGGCTATTTCCCGAAATAGGACGTAGATGGTTGGGCATGCATTACATTCAGAGGTGTTTGGGAAGGGTTGTCCCATGTCGATCCCATGGGCATAGGTATTTCACCTTGCCTGGGGTTCCATTGGTTGTGAAAATAATTGCCCCAGATCGACATTCATGACGATGGAATTGATCCTTGCCAAGATTTCCAAGGTCCTGATGCAGAAGAAGTTTCTGTGTTTGCCCCCTGTGTAGGAATAGTACCCCACATAGGATTAGGTTGGCCATAACCGAGGTTTCCCCCGGTAGGGAAAGCGGCTGATGAGAAAGCGTTGTTACCAAATGCACTGAATAAAGAAAACGGTGTCGACCCTACTAGCATATTATGAGAAGGTGGTCCTTAACTCCCTACACTAAGTGGACTATGGTGTGTGTTTGGCCCAACGGATTGCTGGTGGGTAGCTTCGAGTGAAGGGGACGAAGGAGGTATATGACCTCCCCTGTAAGGAAAAGTGTTAAAGGGAGATGAAGTGCCCCCCATGGGTCTTTTCAGAGGAGCCTTAGAGCTCCCTTCCCCCAGACCTAAAGTTTTCAAAGTGGAGTAGGATAGTACAAGGCTTGTACCTGAGCTAGGCATCTCATATGAGAACGGAGGGCCTGTCGCACTCTGTGTGAAAGGACTAGTGGTCGTTTCCAAAGATGAGATTAGACCACTACTCGAGGTAGAGGCATTCGAGACCATGGTGGCTTGTACTAGTGACGGTGGGTTAGGAGGTGGAACACCCCCTATGGTGGCAGTCGTAGTGGGAATAGAAGAATTCCCAGAAGAAGTGGCAGAATTTTCTTCCATTACTACCCACTTTAAAGGTGTCGAAAGGTCCTTTAACAAAGGTTGGTCAGGTGTGGCTTCCTGTGACCCGGTCACTTCAAAATACCCTTGTTGGTCTAGCTTTCACCTTAGCAATGGCGGGGGTGGATCCAGTGTAACCGGTGGTAGGCCAAGAAGCCTTCGTGACCGTCGGAGCTTGTGATCCTCCACTATGTGAGAAGATCAAAGACACACTAGGGCTTTCTATTCGTTCAAAAACAACACACACTAGAAAAAAGGTCTCTTACAAGATAAAACAAGCAAACACTAAATGAGTTGGAAGAACGGTTACAACAACCAACACTAGAGCAACTTACTCGTGCAAGTGCAACTCGAACACGGAAGCACCCTCTGGGTATACTCTACAAAGTATGGCCCGATGTCTATCCTAGGTACCATAGTATACCCTCACAGTCACCTATGTATGTCTCTAAAAAGGATAGGCAACTAGCTTGCTAGCGCACGAACAGTCACAAGACGGGTACAATCGACAGTCGGGTAGACCACAATGAGCAGGGTATCGAAAGCAAGTGGTCTGGAAGACAACTGAGGACCTAGAATGGATTTGAGACCCACGAAGCTCCGTGGGAAATGCAATCGACGGAATCCCAAGACAAGCCCTCTATATGTGTTCTCCACTACGATTGGTATGCCTTTGGAGGGATTATCTCCACTACCTTTCCGCATGCGACCTCGTGTTTAGCCCCTGTGTTAGAGGTGGGTATCGGATAAATTTCACGATACTGGACTTTTAACACTCCCTAGCTCATACTCCAATGTTTTATTTAATGGCCTTGAAGAGTTTCCTCTCCAATCTAATTCAAGGCCCTAACCCTAAACTAGTTGGTTGACCCTACAAACATAAAAAGTCTAATTAATTTTAGATTTAGCGTTGATTTTTATGGCTTGTCTTAAGTCAAACGTTATGAAAGTGAAACTAGTGATGTTTTGAGAGACAAAAATAAATATAAACAGAAAGCTGGAAACAAAACACTTCTTAACAACTTCAGATTTTCTCTTTTAAATTCTTTAACCAACTTTTCAAAATAAAATTTTCTAAGATATTTGAACAACAAACTCAAAACAAGATTTCACTCGACTACGAGCTACTTATCGTCTAAGTAAACCATTAACTCTCCATATGTTTGGAAGAATAACCAAATAGAGGAGGACACATCTCAATGTACCGGGAACAACTTCCTAAGGTCATATTAAATCACATGGCTTGACGAACAAACAAAAGGATGTGCTTTATCTAAGGGCGACTCATTGTGCTACCAATACAAAGAAAATACTTTTCCCTTCCTCTTTTTCAAGTATATTTGATCTTTTTTGTCTTTTTCAATAATTTTGGAAAAAGAATAAAAGAATGCTACATTACAAAGGAGGAATGAGTGTCGCAAACATAGGAATTCGAGGTGCAAGGACAAGACTGATGTTCAAAGAAATGACACTCGGGAAAAATCCCTCCTGGGGCCAAAGGTGGCAAGACGCAGAGGAAAATTGCTACAGGGCTTGCGTATAAGGCATGCTTCAGATTGTTCAGTTAAGAGCAACATGGATCCGACATTAGACCAAAGACGCAGGTATGCAAACATGGTTAACAAAACACACAATCGTAACATCCTTCGATGTAACTTTAATGAGCCCAGAGAAGGTAAGCTCGGCGGTTTTTCATATTTAGAGAGTCTGAAAAAACGTAAAAGGAGACTCCATTGGGATACCTTTTTCGAAGGTAGTCTAGTCGGTTCGAAAAAAGGGTAAACTAGCACCAATAAGACGTCTATTCAAAACCATTTTAACGAGTGTGATAAAGACAATATCACTTGACAATTTTTTCATTTTTAAGGAGTCTGAAAAAAGATTAACTATGGACTCCGTCAGAAATGTTCTTCTGGACCATTTTAACGAGTGTGAAAGAATAAGGTCACTCGACGATCTTTTCAATTTTAGGGAGTCTGAAAAAATATTAACTATGGACTCCGTGGGGGTTCCTTTTTTGTAAATTTAGTCCCTCAGGCCCAAAAAAGGGTTAAAATTATACCTGAGAATACTCTTCTAGAGATCTGAGGCCTCTAGAGTATACCTTTGTTTGTACAGTTGATCGTCCAGACCGAAAAAGGGGTAAACTACCACCGGATAGACGTGACTTCAAATTTCAGTTTAACGAGCGTGAAAGTCCACAAGATCGCTCGACAATATTTTCATGTTTAGAGGGTCAGAAAAGGGCTTAAAAGAAGACTCATTATGTTTTGGGAGTCCCGAGGGTGAGGTCAAGAGTGATAAGGAATCATGCAAATGAGGCTCAAACTCGTAATCAGGGAAAAGCTAAAGAGGACTCCCGAGACTATAGTCGTTAGTGACAACATGGACACCGTCATGCAACCAAGATCTACCTAGGGCATCCATGTTATGGTAGGCTCTACCACCAAATTACGACACTTCTAAAGCAGTGATGAGGGTTTCGTATCGCAACTCAGTGGGATTGATCCTATGGAAAAGCGGAAAAGACAACGAGATGCAGAAAGCGGGGGTGGAATCCTGACTTAAATGCAATGAGTTAGAAAAAATGGACTTTTTCCAAAGGACCGTCAAAACGCCCAAATCTCAAAAAAAAAAAAATCGCAATACCCAAAGAAATACTTCTCGCGACCATCCAAAGAAAACTCCTGAACCATCTTAAATGATTTTTAGTTTAGAAAAAATGACAAAAGGGCCCGAAAATTGACAAAAAAGTGCCAAAAACCTCTATAAATAGAAGCTGGCAGCTCATTATCACCATTGTTAATTCAGAAATTGACTAAAAGCCAAAACTGCCCCTTTGTGAAAAGAATTGATTCTGGGAGCCTCAGTGGACGAAACAACCATCCGCTTGGACCAAGTAAGTATAAACTCTCTCCTCTTGCAATCTAAATCATTATTTATGCATTTAATTTTATTTTTTGGAGGGGCGTCGACCTTTAAAAGGTCGGCCCTAAGTCCACGCGGGTTGTCTTATGACAGCCCGCATGTACACTCAGGCAGAGGAAAAACTACACGTGTGTACATTCGACTGTCATCATTACAGCCTACGTGGACCCTTCATTTAATGGAAAAAACTTTAAAAAGAAAGGGTTAACCCTCTTGAACTTGGTTTTTTGCAGGATGTATGTTCACTAGAGGGAAAGAGAGCATGAGGATATTAGTGCATTGGTTGGGGAGGACCTGAATGTTTTTGTTGCCTTAATGCAATGTGGGTTGCTAGAATTCTTCCTATGTCCTTTCATGCGAGCACAACCTAGGCTATAGAATGCCTTGGTTGATTATTGGCATCCCAACGTAGAGGCCTTTATGCTGGAGGGGCAGTCGTTGGTGCCAACGACCGAGGACATATAATTTTTGACTGGCCTCTCTCGGCGAGGGGAACCACTCAACTTCTGTACGTTTCCCTCAGGGCCTCATAACATATCGGAGTTAATTGGACTCTATTGTGAGGCGAGTATAGATAGGACGAGCTCGCAAGTGACGATAAGTAATATCTCAGACTTAGCACTGCAGGCGATAGTGTTTCTCATCGGGTGGATTACAGGGTCTGTCGCTTTGCATCAGGCTTCCCGTGCACAGATGAACTGTGCAGTTCAGTGCTTAAATGCATAGATTTTTTTATTGGAGCACCACATTGTTGGACATTATGAAGAGACAATTGACAAACTGTTGGTTGCAGACTCAAAGGAACTTTGGGATTGAAACCATTCTTTTCTCTTTCTTCTTTGAAAGAGTGCCCAGTTTCATCCCTCAAGAAGTGGTACGAGGGCATCAAGCCTCTCTTCCTGCAATATGCAGATGGGAAATGTTGCTGCCACGACAAGGGGAAGGAAGGACCAATGAGTCCTTTACTGACAACTTTTTTGCTTGGTTGTCGCGACAGATCCCAGTCATAGAGGATTACCCTTATGTTGGGATTGACTCCTCGAGAGACCCTGAGATACCGGTACCTCCCGGTGAGGAGAGAGGAGAGATGGGTAAGTTTGCATCATTTTTTTTTTTTTTGTTAAACATATGTAATTTTTATGTTGTTTTTTATATATATCATTTTTTTTATACCAGAGCATTTAACAGATATGTGTCTATTAGGTGCAGATGTGGGACTAGTGAGACCAGCTGATTATGCGAGGAACATGCAACGTCCTCAGCCAGGGGTTGTACCCACCACCGCAGGGGGACCAATAGCAACAGGAGAGCATCCAGCCAGTGAGGCTAAGAGGGTTCTGAGATGAGTAGAGAGAAATTTTACCTCACTCACTCGCATAGTCCCCATGGTAGAGATTGAGGATCTGCCACCATCTATGCATCCTCACATAGTGGGGGTGCCACAGACATGGGTCTGGATTTTTCGTCATTTGGTAAACATTGTTGATCATTACAATAGGGCCCACATGCCCTGACCTTAGTTAGGTTGGACTTGTCACGTGCCAAGGGCACTACTTGTATAAATTTTTTGAGGGCATAAGCCCCATGACTCGTTACTGGTCGTATTTTTGAGGTGCTTGCGCCCACCTATGTACTCTGATGATTTTGATATTATATATGGATTTTTATATCTTTTTATGTCTTATGGATCATATTTTCCTTTAAAAATGTATTTGCATGTTTAAGTGTATGTCTTTTTTATATGTGTGTGAGATGCCAATCTAAGATTTGATTAGCTAGAGTATCTGTGACTTGGTTTAATCTCCTAGGAACATGAAAATATGTAATATAATCAAAGCTTCGTTCTAAGAGACGTACCCTAAGGAATCATCGATGTAAAGTAGGATCATGATCACAATAGACTCTATTTAACTGAGACACAACCAGCTGAGCGTCTAAATAGACTCGAATATGGGAGATACCAAATGACAAGGCATCATGAAGCAACTCAATAACTGCGTTGTATTCGGTGATATTGTTTGTGGTGTCGCCTAAACATATACCTCCTGATGATAATAACTTTCCCTGAGGTATAACAATTACCCAAGCTGTGAAGGCAACCCTCTGAGTGTGCCAGATAGCATCGTCTGCGTACCCAACGAACACCTCTGATTCACTTGACATCTGCCACAGTGACAAAATATAACATAAAAAAATGACACGTCCATAAAACCAAAAGAAACCAGAAAGTAATAGTACAAAGACTATACATATGTTACAAAACATTACCCAAGGTGACCTACCTATGAGTAATACTTCTTGAGGTAGATCCCATTTCTAGGTTCTGCCAAAGCATTTCCCTCAAAGTCTACCAGACGATAAGAGCCCTTTTTTAGAATCTCTTTCACGATGAAAGGTCCGAACCACATGGGTTTGAAGTTTCTTTCCCCAGGGAGTCCTTATCCCAGTCATAGACCAGGACAAGGGCGCCTTCAGAGAAAATCCAAGGACGAACAGACCGATCATACTGACACTTGACCTTTTGTTTGTGAGCCTCGTTGGCCAAGGCCGCATCATGATGTTTCTCATTGAGCTGCTCAAGGTATAATAACCGCTCCTCAAGTGGAGAAGTGTCTGACAATAATTGTACGGGAAACTTTAGGGACGGGATCTGACATTCTATAGGCAAGACTGCTTTCAACACGTAAACAAGTTGAAAAGGTGAGAAACTAGTTGTAGTCTTAACTGACGTTCGGTAAGCCCATAATGTTGAGTATAACATCAAATTTCAATTTTACTTGGCCGAATTGATCATTCATTGTAGGATGGTCTTAAGAGATTTATTTACAACTTCCACCTGACCATTTGCTTGGGGGCAGTAGGGTGACGCATGTTCTTGTCGCAATCCAAGATTTGATGTTAATTCGGTCATCATTTGGTTCTGAAAGTGACTTCCATGGTCAGTGACAATCTCTCTCAGGACGTCGAACCTTGCGATTATCTGGTTGAACAAAAAGAGAGTTGAAGTCTCTCCATCATCTTTAAACGTTGGCATAACTTCGACCCACTTTGTGAAGTAGTCTACGACTACAATGATATAACGGTGCCCCCTTGCTGAAGGAGGGTTGCATGTAGTGTAATCAATCCCCCACTTGGTGAAGGGACCAACTATGATGACAGGAAGCATGGGAGCGGGATGTTCCCTCATCTTCTGAGAGAAGATCTGGCACAGGTGGCACTTCTTGACCAATTCGATACAATCTTTGATTAGTGTCGGCCAGAAGTAACCGGCTTGTAAAATATTTTGGTTTTTTGCCAACCCAAACAAATTACCACTACATGCTCCAGTATGGAAATCGTTAAGCACAATTTCCGCTTCTTCATGAGTGAGGCATCGATGAAGAATTAAATATACACCTCGACGATAGAGAGTGTCCTCGAGGATGAGATAGTTCTTGGCCTGATGACGTATACAACGATGTTCATCACGAGAAGCATAGGTGGGGCACCTCAAAGTCTGGAGATAGACAAGAATATCTCCATACCAGGGGTCTGAAGATGCTATTATAAACATATCTCCTCGAATAGGCGATTCTTCGGGCATAACATCACCTAACTCGACCGGAAGTTCCGAGATAAGTTTTGCGAAGACCAATGACTTTTTGGATTTCTCCGAAATGAAATCTAAGTCAAATTCCTGGAGAACGACTATCCATCTACTTATCTTTCCGCCGATTACCCATCGTTTCAACACATATTGAAATGGATTCACAACAGCAATGACGATGGTCTTGCAAAACATAACATAACGACGGAACCGTTGGACGGCATGGACTGCTGCGAACGCAAGTTTTTCAGTATGAGAATAATTGAGTTCCAGTCCAACAAGGCCTTGGCTCAGGTAATAGATCACATATTCTGAGAGAAAATCATCTTCCTGAACTAAGACCATGCCGATGGTTGACTCTGTTGCAGCCAAGTATAATAAGAAATATTTGTTATAGTTGGGTGGCCGAAGAAGAGGGGAAATTGTGAGGGCATGTTTGAATGCTTCGAAGGAGATTTGAGCGGCATCATCCCAATGAAAAGGAACGTCTTTCTTCGGTAAGCACATAAATCCCTTTGTGATCTCAGCATAGTTGGTGATGAAATGCCTCAAAAGTTTGCCTTGCCCTGTAGACTCTAAAGTTGAAGGATTGTGCATGGGGGAGGCAACTGAACTATTGCCTCAACCTTCAGAGGATCGACCATGATACCTATTGTTGACACTATGAAACCTAACAAATGGCTCGACGTTATGCAAAAACTGCATTTGTTTGGATTCAAGCGAATTCGGAAGTAGCGGCATCGCTCAAAGATAAGTCGGAGGTGTGTGGGATGATCAACTCTCTTACGAGAGAGTGATGCTAAATCATCTAAATAGGTTTCAATTATATGCTTGAGATCATGGAAAGAAAAATACATGGCCTGATGGAAGGTAGCTCCATCATTTTTAAGACCAAAAGGCATCTTACGATAGGCAAATGTACCCCATGGACAAATGAATGCAGTTTTGTGTTGGTCTTCAAGTTTGATTTGTATCTGATTATATCCCAAAAAACCATCCATGAAAGAAAAGGCCTCACAACCTTCACATTCATCAACTATCTGGTCAATGAATGGTGTGGGAAAATTATATTTTGGACAGGATTTGCTCAAATCACGGAAGTCTATACATACGCGAATCGTGCCCTGTTTCTTGTTGACCGGTATGGGATTTGACACCCATTGGTTCAAATGGACAGGATAGATAAAACCTGCTTTGAGCAGTTTCTCTACTTCCACCTTAATAGTTGTTGCTTTCCTTGGATTAACTGGATGAAGCCTCTGTCAAACTGGCTTGGCATTCGGATAAATTGTGATTTCATGTTCGAATATTTTTGAATCAATGCCTGGCATTTCCTCGTAAGACCAAGAAAAAACGTCGCTGAATTATTTAAATAAGTCGGTGTAGATTTGAATCTCTTCGGGGGAACAGTCAGCTCCGATGAAAACATTCTCCATGATGCCAGGGGTTCTGGAGATATTAATCGGTATAGTTTAAGCGATAGTTTCCATACTACCCTCAGAATAAACCTCATGTGTAGCCAAGGGATTGATAGGATAAGACCTATCTCCAGTCATAGTCAAGGTAAATTCCCCTGCTTCGATTCTTCTTAACTCTGGGAGGAAGTATGATATTTGATGGATAGCATCCTAGGGTTTGTTCAGATTAGTCATTTCTTCAATGATTGCTTCATCTGAGGGTAAGACTATAGTTCTCGTGACCATCCAAAGAAAACTCCTGAACCATCTTAAATGATTTTCAGTTTAGAAAAAATGATCCATATTGGGACCATCCTACAGCGAACGATCAATTCGGCCAAGTCAAATTGGCATTTGATGTTATACTCGGCATTATGGGCTTACCGAACGTCTGTTAAGACTGCAACCAGTTTCTCACCTTTTCAACTCATTTACAAGCTAGAAGCAGTCTTTCCTATAGAATGTCATATCTCTTCCCTAAAGTTGGCAGTATAGTTACTTCCAGACACTTATCCACTTGAGGAGCGGTTATTATACCTTGAGCAGCGTCTTGATGCGGCCCTGGTCAACGCGGCTCACAAACAAAAGGCCAATTGTCAGTATGATCGGTCCATTCATCCTCGTATTTTCTTTGAAGGTGACCTTATCCTGGTCTATGACCAGGATAAGGACTCCCTGGGGGTAGGAAAATTTAAACCCATGTGGTTAGGACCTTTCAACATGAAAGAGATTCTAAAGAAGGGCGCTTATCATATTGTAGAATTTGAGGGAAATGCTTTGGCAAAACCTAGAAATGGGCTCTACCTCAAGAAGTATTACTCATAGGTAGGTCACCTTGGGTAACTTTTTGTAACATATGTATAGTCTTTGTACTATTACTTTCTGGTTTCTTTTGGTTTTATGGACGTGTCATTTTTTATGTTATCTTTTGTCACTGTGGCAGATGTCAAGTGAATCAGAGGTGTTCGTTGGGTATGTAGACGACGCTAGCCGGCACACTCGGAGGCTTGACTCTGTAGCTCGGGAAATTGTTACACCTCAGGGCCGGTTATTATCTTCAGGAGGTATATGTTTAGGCAACACCACAAACAATGTCGTCAAATACAGTGCATTTATTGAGTTGCTTCATGACGCCCTGTCATTTGGTATCTCTCATCTCCGGGTCTATTTAGACGCTCAGCTGGTTGTCTCTTAGTTAAATAGAGTCTACCGTGTTCATGATCCTACTTTACACCGACAATTCCTTAGGGTACTTCTCTTAGAATGAAGCTTTGATTATATTACATATTTTCATGTTTCTAGGAGATTAAACCAAGTCACAGATACTCTAGCTAATCAAATCTTAGATTGGCATCTCACACACATATAAAAAAGACATACACATAAACATGTAAATACATTTTTAAAGACAAATATGATCCATAAGACATAAAAAGACATAAAAATCCATATATAATATCAAAATCATCAGAGTACATAGGTGGGCGCAAGCGCCTCAAAAATACGACCAGTAACGAGTCATGGGGCTTATGCCCTCAAAAAATATATACAAGTAGTTCCCTCGGCACATGAAAAGTCCAACCTAACTAAGGTCAGGGCCTGTGGGCCCTATTGTAATGATCAAAAGCATTTTCCAAATGTCGAAAAAGCCGGACCCATGTCTGTGGTGCCCCAACTACGTGAGGCTGCATAGATGGTGGCAGATCCTCAATCTCTGCCATGGGGACTGTGCGAGTGAGCGAGGTAAAATTTCACTCTACTCGTTTTAGAACCCTCTCAGCCTCACCAACTGGAAGCTCTCCTGCTGTTGTTGGTCCCCCTGCGGTGGCGAGTACGGCCCCTGGCCAAGGATGTCGCCTGTTCCTCGCATAATAAGCTAGTCTCACTGCTCCCCCATCTGCACATAATAGACACATATCTGTTAAATGCTTTGGTATAAAAAAAAGGATATATATAAAAAACAACATAAAAATTACATATGTTTAACAGACAAAAAAAACAACCGATGCAAACTTACCCATCTCTCCTTGCTCCTCGCCGGGAGGTACCGGTATCTCAGGGTCTCTCTAGAAGTCAATCCTAGCATAAGAGTAATCCTCTATGACTAGGATCTATCGCGACAACCAAGCAAAAAAGTTTTCATTAAAGGACTCATTGGTCCTTACTCCCCCCTATCATGGCAGCAACACTGCCCATCTACATATTGCAGGAAGAGAGGTCTGATGCCCTCATACCACCTCTTGAGGGTTGAAACTGGGCGCTCTTTCAAAGAAGAAAGAGAAAAGAATGGTTCCAAACCCAAAGTTCCTTTGAGTCCGCAACCGAAAATCTGTCAGTTGTCTCTTCATACAATCCAACAATGTGGTGCTCCAATAAAAAATATGTTCATTTAAGCATTGAACTGCACAGTTCATCTATTCACGGGAAGCCTAATGCAAAGTGCCAGACCCTGTAATCCGCCCGATGAGAAACACTATCGCCTCTAGTGCTAAGTCTGAGATCTTACTTATCGACACTTGCGACTTCGTCATGTCTGTACCCGCCTCACAATAGAGTCTAATTAACTCTGATATGTTATGAGGCCCCGAGGTAAATGTACAGAAGTTGACTAGTTCCCCTCGCTGAGAGAGGCCATTCAAAAAGCATATGTCCTCGGTCGTTGGCACCAACAAATACCCCTCCAATATAAATGCCTCTACGTCGGGATGCCAATAATCAACCAAAGCATTCAATAGCCTAGGTTGTGCTCGCATGAAAGGACATAGGAAGAATTTTAGCAACCCACATTGCATTAAGGAAACAACAACATTCAGGTCCTCCCCAACCAACGCACTAATATCCTCATGCTCTCTTTCCCTCCAAAGAACATACATCCTTCAAAAAACCAAGTTCAGGAGGGTTAACCCTTGTTTTTAAAGTTTTTTCCATTAAATGAAGGGTCCACGTGGGCTGTAATGATGACAGTCTCGTGTACACGTGTGCAATTTTTCCTCTACCTGTGTGGACTCAGGGCTGACTTTTTAAAGGTAGACGCCCCTCCAAAAAATAAACATAAATCCATAAAGAATGATTTAGATTGCAAGAGAAGAGAGTTTATAGTTACTTGGTCCAAGCGGATGGTTGTTTCGTCCACCGAGGCTCCCAGAATCAATTCTTTTCACAAAGGGGAAGTTTTGGATTTTAGTTAATTTTTGAATTAACAATGGTGATAATGAGCTGCCAGCTTCTATTTATAGAGGTTTTTGGTCGTTTTTTGTCAATTTTTGGACCCTTTTGTCATTTTTTCTAAACTGAAAATCATTCAAGATGGTTCAGAAGTTTTCTTTGGATGGTCACAAGAAGTATTTATTTGGGTATTGCGAAGGATCCTCTCAAGGTTGAGGCAACAGTTCAGTTGCCTCCCCCACGCACAATCCTTCAACTTCAGAGTCTACAGGGCAAGGTGAACTTTTTGAGGTGTTTCATTGCCAACTATGCCGAGATCACAAAGGGATTTATGTGCTTACTGAAGAAAGACGTTAATTTTCATTGGGATGATGCCGCTCAACGCTCCTTCGAAGCATTGAAACATGCCCTCACAACCGCCCCTCTGCTTCGACCACCCAACTATAACAAAGATTTCTTATTATACTTGGTTGCAATAGAGTCAATTGTTGGTTGTGGAGCCTGATTATCTTCCCGATGCAGAGGTCCTTTTCTTTTCAGCCATGTCTATACCCCATGAAGTATTTACACCCCAGAAGTATGTACACTCTTCCACGTGGGGGAGTGCAGAGGGGGGTACCATCCCCCCGGCTGGGGGGTCTGGGGGCAAGCGGGCCCCCAGCGGGGGTTCGGGGGCGAAGCGCCCGAAGCAAAAATTTCCCTATAAAAGTATATTGTAATTTCATTGTAAATCTAGACCGTTCATTATAAGGTCGCATATCTAATGGTAGAGATTATGTTAGGGTTTTTTGCCCTAGAAGGCAACCCTCTTTTATGAGGGAAATGTATTGCGGCTATGTATGAGGGTGAATATTGTATTCTGAGAGAGGAGACTGTGAGAGAAAGAAGAGGAAGTTACAACGGGTTTTGTTGTAGGTTGTATCCCTTCATTTGCTGGATATTAATAAAGGAAGGACCTGGCAATTTCTCTGGTGGACGTAGCCCACACTGGGTGAACCACGTAAATCTGTGTCTCTCTTGTATTGTGTGTCTTTTGTGTTTTTGTTTCTGCATTTGTTTTATTTTATTGCTCCACGGTCCTATTTTTCTAACAACTGGTATCAGAGCGTAAGGTAATTCGCAGGAAAAGAGGGTTCCTGGTTCGAGTGGGAGCAATGTCGGAAGATGGAAAGTTTAGGGTCGAGAAATTTAAGGGCCAAAACTACCAGTTATGGAAGATGCAGATGGAAGACTATTTATATCAGAAGGATCTATTCCTAC
>ML790017.1:324918-339599 GCA_009831015.1 Picea engelmannii | reverse complement strand
TTTTTGCCCTAGAAGGCAACCCTCTTTTATGAGGGAAATGTATTGCGGCTATGTACGAGGGTGAATATTGTATTCTGAGAGAGGAGATTGTGAGAGAAAGAAGAGGAAGTTACAGCGGGTTTTGCTGTAGGTTGTATCCCTTCGTTTGCTGGATATTAATAAAGGAAGGACCTGGAAATTTCTCTTGTGGACGTAGCCCACACTGGGTGAACCACGTAAATCTGTGTCTCTCTTGTATTGTGTGTCTTCTGTGTTTTTGTTTCTGCATTTGTTTTATTTTATTGCTCCGCGGTCCTATTTTTCTAACATCAACCATCGACATGGTCTTAGTTCAGGAAGATGATTTTCTCTCAGACTATGTGATCTATTACCTGAGTCGAGGCCTCGTTGGACCAGAGCTCAATTATTCTCATATTGAGAAACTTGCGTTGGCAACAGTCCATACCATCCAACGGTTTTGTCATTATGTTATGTTTCGCAAGACCATCGTCATTGCCATTGTGAATCCGTTTCAATACGTGTTGATACGATGGATAATAGGCGGAAAGATCAGTAGATGGATAGTCATCCTCCAGGGATTTGACTCAGATTTCGTTTGGGAGAAATCCAAAAAGTCATTGGTCTTCGCAGAACTTATCTTGGAACTTCCGGTCGAGTCAGGTGATGTTATGCCTGAAGAATCGCCTATTCGAGGAGATATGTTTCTAATAGCATCTTCAGACCCCTAGTATGGAGATATTCTTGTCTATCTCTAGACTTTGAAGTGTCCCGCCTCTTCTTCTCGTGATGAACATCGTCGTATGCGTCATCAGGCCAAGAACTATCTCATCCTCGAGGACACTCTCTATCGTCAAGGTGTAGATTGCATTCTTCATCGATGCCTCACTCATGAAGAAGCGGAAATCATGCTTAATGATTTCCATACCAGAGCATGTGGTGGTCATTTGTCTGGGTTGGCAACATCCCAAAATATTTTACAAGTCGGTTACTTCTAGCCAACACTAATCAAATATTGTATCGAATCGGTCAAGAAGTTCCACCCGTGCCAGATCTTCTCTCGAAATATGAGGGCACATCCCGCTCCCATGTTTCCTGTCATCATAGTTGGTCCCTTCACCAAGTGGGGGATTGATTACACTACATGCAACCCTCCTTCAGCAACAAGGCATCGTTATATCATTGTAGTCGTAGACTACTTCACGAAGTGGGTCAAAGCTATGCCAATATTTAAAGATGATGGAGAGGCTTCAGCTCTCTTTTTGTTCAACCAGATAATCGCAAGGTTCAGCGTCCCGAGAGAGATTGTCACTGACCATGGCAGTCACTTTCATAACCAAATGATGACCGAATTAACATCAAATCTTGGATTGCGGCAAGAACATTCGTCACCCTACTAACCCCAAGCGAATGGTCAGGTGGAAGCTGTAAATAAATCTCTTCAGACCATCCTACAACGAATGATCAATTCGGCCAAGTCGAATTGGCATTTGATGTTATACTCGACATTATGGGCTTACCGAACGTTTGTTAAGACTGCAACTGTTTTCTCACCTTTTCAACTCATTTACGGGCTAGAAGCAGTCTTGCCTATAGAATGTTAGATCTCGTCCCTAGTATGGTCGCCAATTTTGTTATGGGTGGGAATCCCTCCTACAAAATTAGCATTTGAGGGCTCTAATCATGCATGCAGAAAATGACCATTTCAAAGGCCTCTACTCTTTCCTATTCTCCCAACACAAAACCCCACATTCATGCAATACAAAGTGGTAAATGAGATTCGGTAACTCTACCTTAAGTCCTTCGTTTGAGGGCATGACTAAGTCTAACGAATTAGTATCAGCGAGGGAACCTTGAGCCCAAATAGGCTCTGGGATTGGATCTAACTCTTGTGTAGGAGTCGGATTAGTGTCGGCTGAATCTTGTTGGACTAAAGAGTACGTTGCCTCTACCACGGACAAGGGCATGGACATACCATGGTGCCCTGTCCCTTCCATCGTGGCCGATGGGGAAGGAAGAATACATGGATCGTTGAAGTAAGTCATGTGAAACGACGAAACTTGGAAAATATCAACCTTATGGTGGTCTGATACGAACTGGACATCACCTTAAGGAGGTGGGTAATCGAAAGTACCCATCAAAGGTGGTCACAAACCAACACCTACATTGACGAAGCCTGGTTGGGGATTATCAATCATCGGGACCGCGGATGCTCCCAATGAAGGGTCAGGTCTAGAGAAGGACAATTGATCAATGGTCACGATCTGGCCCTCGTGTGGAAACAACAAGACCCGAAAAACTGTAGCGACCACTGCTTGCATGGCATAGGTCCAACTCCTACCTAACAAGAGATTGTAGTCTAGGGATGCGTCGACTACTTCTACCTCGACACACATAGTCTTCCCTCCTAACTGCACGGGGAAAGAGGGGATGATGCCATGTGGTCGAAACAAACGACTATCGAAAGCAATAAGAAGAGTAGGTGATGAAGACAAAATGGGTTGGCCAATGGCCTTCCAACATGCCAATGACATGACACATGTCAAGGCACCCTCATCAACCACCATGCGGAAAATGTTCCGAGTAAAAGTTTTCGTGGGGTAAGCCACTACTATCTGAAACACTACATAGTAAGGGAGACAAGGTTTTAAGTCGGTTGTATCCATCATGATTGTACCTGGATTAAAAGTCTCGGTTGATCCTAAAGCGGCTAACAAATCTTTCCTCTAGGAAGGGCAGCTTTGGAGGAACTCCAAAGCGGACATCGCACAAGGGGTTTGAGATAAATCCTCCACCACAGAATAGTTCTAGGTGACCCTTGCATTTGGGTTGTAAGAAGCTTTCTTAAATGCACCTTTTGGGATGCATGTCATTGTTTCTCCCAAAGTATTCTCAGTCTGGAGAGGAAGAGATGGGATTTCAGCTTCTTTACCTTTCTTAGAGGTGCTTGGCTTACTGTAGTCATGTGCTCTAGTCAATATAAAAGAATCACCTTTCATCATATACACATTCGCGGATGCAGGATTGTTTGAAGACGGAGAGGTTCCTTGACTGCCCCCTTCCATGCTTGTAGAGGATTGGGTTAGGTTTTGTCCATGTTGGAATGGATTCATTAACACAACAGGTTGTTGCTGTGACACAAACTTTTGGGCCTCTAGAAGCCGAGGACACTGGTGGGTCGGGTGGTCTTTCGTGCACAGGTTACATGGATACTTTGCCTTCCGTTTCTCAGTGTTTCCCTCGCCAACATTATTAGTGGGTTTCTTATCCCCCTTACCCTTCTTACATTGTTTTTTCTTTCAATCAGGCTATTGGGTGGCCTTCGGATTTGTCGATTGCACACTGTGTACATATGATGTTTGGGTAGGGGGAGAAGTCGAAACAGTAGTTTGGTTGGCCACTGTGTGTTGTATAGACAATTGCTGCAATTATTTTTTCAGTTGTTCAGCGAGCTTGGTTTGTGTTGAACCTACAATACCATCGACACGTGATCCAGCTCTCTATCTGGTTTTATCAAGTATGGATCGTGATGCATCCGACAAAATCTCGTACAGTAAACCAGTCTAAGAATAAATGAGCTCAAGTTGTTGAGCTCTCATGATGGCATCTTCTTCGGAAAACACTCCCTCATTGCGACATATTTGGATAAATGGGGGACCAAATACTTAAGGAACCACTCAAGCAAGAATGCTGGTAGGACTGGTACCTTAATCAGACTCTTACGGTGTCTCCATTCTTGGATGTGATCATAGATATGGTTTGCTTTTGTCTGTTCGAAATTGGCCAGCAATTCTGTGTCGGCGTCGTATCTCACAGGTAATTGGAAATGGTTTAGGAATGCCATTGCCAATTCTCCGAAGGAAGAATATCTCGAGCGGTCGAGCTCGATGTACCATTTCATAGCACTCCCAATGAGAGTACGTTGAAACAATCACAATTGTGCGGAGTCGTATTTTAATGAAATAGACGAGCACCAAATATGGAAGGTGGTCACATGATCCCTTGGATATTTGTTAGGCTTAGCGTTGAACTTTGGTATGTCCGAAGGCAACTTCGTCGGCATAGGGGACGTGGATCGTGACAGATGGGGTCATTCAACAACCTTGTCAAATCTGGAAAATGTAAGGTTGCCAAGAAAGGTAGTTTTGGTTGTTGTTGATGATAACCATGGAAAAAGGGGCCTGGAGTTTGACTGGCACCAGGTTGCCAGGAAAATTTGGGTTGATGGACAAGGTTCTGGTAAAAACCATGGCCATGACCAACGTACTGATTTTGTGTTTAAGGAGACATCATCGGTTGATTCCCAAAATAGGACGTAGATGGTTGGGTGTGCATTACATTCAGAGGACTTTGGGAAGGGTTTCCCCATGCTGATCCCATGGGCATAGGTATTTCACCTTGCCCGAGGTTCCATTGGTTGTGAAAATAATTTCCCCAAATCGACATTCCTGACGAGGGAACTGATCCTTGCCAAGAATTCCAAGGTCCTGATGTGGAAGAAGTTCCTGGGCTTTCCCCCTATGCAGGAATAGTACCCTACATAGGATTAGGTTGGCCATAACCGGGGTTGCCCCCAGTCGGGAAAGAGACTGAAGAGAAATCATTGTTACCAAACGCACCGAACAAAGAAAACGATGTTGACCCTTCCGGCATACTATGAGAAGGTGGTCCTTGAATCCCTACTTCAAGTGGACTATGGTGTGTGTTTGGCCCTGCGGATTGTTGGTAGGTATTGTTGAGTGAAGGGAACGAAGGAGGTATATGACCTCCCCCATAAGGAAAGGCATTAAAGGGAGTTAAAGTTCCCCCCATGGGTCCTTGCAGAGGAGCATTAGAGATCCCTTCCCCCATACCTAAAGTCTACAAAGTGGAGTAGGATAGTACAGGGTGTGTACATGAGCTAGGCATCCAGTATGAGAACAGAGGGCTTGTCGCTTTCTGTGTGAAAGGAGTAGTGGTTTTTGCCAAAGACAGGATCGGACCACTTCTTGAGGTAGAGGCAATCGAGACCATGGTGGCTCGGACTGGCGACGGTGGGTTAGGAGGTGGAACACCCCCTGTGGTGACAGTCGTAGTGAGAATAGAAGAATTCCCAGAAGAAGTGGTAGAATTTGCTTTCATTACTGCCTACTTTAAAGGTGTCGAAAGGTCCTTTAACAAAGGTTGGTTAGGTGTGGCTTCCTGTGACCCGGTCGCTTCAAAAGACCCTTATTGGTCTAGCTTTCGCCTTAGCGGTGGCGGGGGTGGCTCCAGTGTAACCGGTGGCAGGCCAAGAAGCCTTCGTGACCGCCAGAGCTCATGCTCCTCCACTGTGTGAGAAGATCAAAGACACACTAGGGCTTTCTATTCGTTCAAAAACAACACACACTGGAAAAAGGGTCCCTTACAAGATAAAACAAGTAAACACTAAACTAGTTGGAAGAATAGTTACAACAACCAACACTAGAGAAACTTGTCAGTGCAAGTGTAACTCGAACACAGAAGCACCCTCCGGGTATACTCTGCAAAGTGTGGCCTGATGTTTGTCCTAGGTACCATGGTATACCTCTGCAGTCACCTGTGTATGTCTCTAAAAATGATAGGCAACTAGGTTGCCAACGCACAAACAGTCACCAGGCGGGTACAGTCAACAGTCGGGTAGACCACAATGAGCAGGGTATCGAGCCCGAAACCTGTCAAGGGTATCGAAAGCAAGTGGTCTGGAAGACAACTGAGGACCCCGAACATATTCGAGACCCATGAAGCTCCGTGGCAAATGCAATCGATGGAATCCCAATACAAGGGCTCTATATGTGTTCTCCACTACGATTGGTCCAGCTTTGGAGGGGTTATCTCCACTACCTTTCCGTGCGCGACCTCGTGTTTATCCCTTGTGTTAGAGGGGGGTCCTGGATAACTTTCACGATACTGGACTTTCAACACTCCCTATCTCATACTCCAATGTTTGATTTAATGGCCTTGAAGAGTTTCCTCTCCAACCTAATTCAAGGCCCCAACCCTAAACTAGTTGGTTGACCCTACAAACATAAAATGTCTAATTAATTTTAGATTTAGCGTTGATTTTTATGGCTTGTCTTAAGTCAAAGGTTATGAAAGTGAAACTAGTGATGTTTTGAGAGACGAAAAGAAAGATAAACAGAAAGCTGGAAACAAAACACTTCTTGACAACTTCAAATTTGCTCTTTTAAATTCTTTAACTAACTTTTCAAAATAAAATTTTCTAAGATCTTTGAACAACAAACTCAAAACAAGATTTCACTCGACTACGAGCTACTTATCATCTAAGTAAACCGTCAAGAACTTATGAAAGCAAAGACTTTTCTTGGTTACTAATGCAAACTAACAACTATTTAACCAAATAAAGAAATAAAAGATTTTGTTTTTATTTGAATGCTCACAAAGCAAAAAGGAAAAATATCAACAAGTAAAGACCACGAAAACTTTTGGCCTAAGCGCATATCGCAAAGAGTCACTTTAAAAATAACACACAAGTAGATTAAAATGGACTCTCACACTTGTCTAAAAACCCTATAAAAGGAAAATTTTGAGGAAAACTTCTTAATGAAAAAGGAAGCTATTGTTGTGATAAAACCTAAGTTACTGACCGCTATGACATAGACCCAAAAATCTGAGAGGTATAACTCTTGACAAAGGAAAGGATGATTACCTCTCCTTAAACAAAAATTTTCTCCTCAGGCACGTTGTTGATAGTTCAACAGTCAGTGTGTGCACGCGAGCTATGTAACGTCAGGGCGCATGTACACACATGCAGCCCTTATGCAAACCGTGTGTAGTTCTGAAACTCCCAAAATTAAAAGACAAACAATCAGGCACTGGCAGAGACTACTGGTATTGAGGACTAGAAATTCTTGAAGACTCAGAAACTCACTTTGACAGAAAAAAGAAAACAATTCAAAGAAAATTTCATAGAACAAACCAATCTAAGGTGGAACCTAAACTATAAACTGCAAACAACAAAGACTAGAATGAGTTCCAGAAAACCCCTGAGAAGGATTACTTCTGACATGGGAGAGGATGACTGCCTCTCTAAAATAAATTTGTTGAAATCATACACGCGACTGACACTTCCTCAACTAGCGTGTACACCTGGGTTGTGTGAAGGTAGGGCGCGGGTACACGCATGCAGACCTTATACAGGCCGCATGTACCTCTGTGGGTCCCGTAAAAAAAATGCAGTCAGGCAAAGAGACAGAGACAACTGGTATGGAAGACCAGAATCTTTGTTAGCTCAGACTTTTGTAGAAACTTTAAAAACAAGGAATGAAACCAGTTTTTAAAAATACCCAAGAAAAAATATTCCCATAAATGCTAGATAACCCCCAGTATGGTCACCAATTCTGTTGTGGGTGGGAATCCCTCCTACGGACTTATCATTTAATGGCTCTAATCATGCATGCAGAAAATGACCATTTCAAAGGCCTCTACTCTTTCCTATTCTCCCAACACAAAACCCCACATTCATGCAATAAAAAGGTGTAAATGAGATTCGATAATTCTACCTTAAGTCCTTCGTTTGATGTCGATCCCTTTTCTTTCACTCGCTCTTCGATTGCAAGCCTCCTCCCAAAGCTGACCTGCATTCACATATGAACAAACAAAAAGCTGCGAACATGCATTTCATATACTAATTGTTGGGTTAGTTGTGACAATATCATAAAATAAACATTTAACTTGAACACGCGATATGGCAGGACATGAAAAGTATTCCTTTTTGTATTAATCTTCACAAAAGTAAACTTACAATATGTGGTCGACACTGCTCCTCAAAACTGGTCTTGGGCTCCTCTTCAACTGTCCTCCAACTGCTTTGCTCTATACTTCTCTTTGCACAAGGATGGCTAAAGGTTGGGACAAGGGGAATGCTCAATTGGGTATAGTCTCTTTACTATGATTTTCCTCTTTTCAAATGGGACCCCTACCCCTTTCTTTTATAGGCTAGAAAGAGCTAGGTATTTGGTCAAATGACCAGCCATGCATGGCCGAAATGTTTAGTTAACTTGCCCAAAGATGTGTGTTCCGTCAACAACTTTCCTTTTTCTGTTCTTTTGTAAGTACACGTGGGTTGTATTGGAGCATATAGCATGTACACATGTGCAGTTATGGAGCAGGGTGTGTGGGCCTTTATAAAGGGGGTTTTTAAGAAGAGTTATTCAATACTGGCTTGGCAAAGAAGGCATATGGGATGGCATGATGTCAGGTAAGTATGTCTGGTGAAAATTAGAGTTATAACAATCAATTACTAATTCTCTGGGAACTCAAAACCTAACAAAGATATCTGCAAACAAAAATGCTAAGACAACTTCTTCTGAGGCCCTGATGAGTGCTTTTTCCTCAACCCACTTGGTCATGTAATCTGTGCAGACCAATATATAGACTTTCTAATTAGAAGGTGGGTTAATGGGACCTACAAAATTTATGGCCCATATCTCAAAAGGCTCTAACACTACTTGAGGCTGGAGAGGCATCTCATCCCTATGATTTGGCTGACCCATGTGTTGGCAATTGTCACAGGCTTGGACATACTTCCTTTCATCTTGAAATATTGTGGGCCAGAAATAGCCCATCCTCAAAATTTTATGCCCAGTCCTTTTATCAGCAAAATAGCCCCCACAAGGGCCATCATGGAAAGCTTTAAGAAGATCATAAACTTCATCATCCCTCACACATCTCTTGATTTCTTGATCTGGGTCTGTGTAGAAAAGGTATCCCCCTATCCAACTATATCGAGCACTCTTCTGAATTATATTCCTTCTTTCTCGGGGAGATAGATGTGGAGGTACCTTCCTTGCAACCAAATAATTAGCAATGTCTTCATACCAAGGTGAGTGAGAAGATACTACAAAAAAATGTTCATCTAGAAAGGAATCATCTACAGGTGAATTATCATTATTTATATTCAACCTTGAGAGAAAATCAACAACCACATTTTCTTTTCCTGGTCTATCTACTATAGTGATGTCAAATTCTTGTAGTAATAGTAACCATCTTGTTACTCGAGCGTTAGTAATAGGTTTATTCATCAAATATTTAATTGTTGAATGATCAGTATGAATAAAAGTAGAATAACCAGTGAGATAATGCCGAAATTTATTGATCGCATAAACTACTGCCAAGAATTCTCTTTCTGTAACTATATAATTTAACCCAGCAGGAGCCAAGTTCTTGTTGATATAGTAGATAGCATAGGGATCTTTTTCCTCCTGTTGCCCAAGCAATGCACCAATTTTAGTATCAGAGGCATCTGAAGAAATATGAAATGGCAGAGCCCAATTGGGCCCTCTCAAAATGGGAGTTGTGGACAATTTTTGTTTCAAATCTGCAAAAGACAATTCGCACTTGTCAGTCCAACTAAAGTCAACATCTTTTGTTAATAGAAAAAATAAAGGAGAGACAAGTTTGGAATTTTTTTTAATGAATCTTCTATAATATCCAGCATGCCCCGAAAATCTTCTTACCTCCTTCTGAGTTGATGGAGTTGGATTGTCCAAAATTACCTGGATTTTGGTTGGGTCTACCTAAATTCCTGCATAAGAAATGAAGTGTCCCAGCACCACACCTTTTCTCATCGTCATATGACACTTTTTGTTACTAAGAGAAAGATGAGACTGTATGCATATTTTGAGTACTCTTTCTAGATTATCTAAAGCTTCATCGAAATCAATACCATAAGGTGTAAATTCATCCATGAATATTTCCATACAGTCATTCACCATATCAGGGAAAATACCAATTATAGCTCTTTGGAAAGTGGTTGGTGCATTACATAAGCCAAATGGGAGAACCTTGTAGGAAAATGTACCCCAAGGGTTGGTAAAGGTGGTCTTATCTAGGTCCTGTGGAGCAATGGTTATCTGGTTATAGCCACTAAATACATCTAGGAAAGAGAAAAAAAAATTCCAAGATAGGTTGTCTAGAACTTGATCAATGAATGGCAGAGGGAAGTGATCCTTCTGCATGGCCTTATTCAGGGCTCTATAGTCCACACACACACTCCATTTACCATTATTTTTAGGCACAATAACCAACGGTGAAACCCACTCGTTGTTTGATATAGGGTAGATGAATCTGCCATTTAGAATTTTCTGGAGTTCTTCCTTAACGATCTCTTTAATATTAGGGTTCATTCTCCTTTGGGGTTGGCAAATGGGTCGGAAATATTCCTTAATGTATATATGGTGGGTGCATAGTTCATAGGAAATTCCTTTCATATCAATGTAATCCCAGGCAAATGCCTCTTTATGTTCAATCAATAACTTCATCAAATGTTTAGTTTTAGCAGAAGATAATTCAGGATTTACATTCAGGATTTTTCTAGGCTCAATTTCTACAACGATGCTCTTAGAACTGACTTTAGGAAATAATTCATATGTTTCAGTGTAAGTTGTTACAACTAAATTAACTTGATTTACAACAGTTTCAGAGAACATCTCTGCGTTGGCTCCTTCCTGGGCAGTAGGGTCAAAATTCTACTCAATCGATGATATGTGTTTGGTGTAATAGCAGAGGGGTCACTAATAAATCTATTGATTATCTCATCCTTTGTCTTGTCTTTGAAACTCAGGGATTCTCCTATGGTTAGCACAGGCAGAGCGCTTTCATCCTCAATGTCCATCCATAAAGCATTTTTGGGTTCCACACTGGGTGTAGCATGAGGATAAAGGATAAGTTTCTTGGTATCATAACCATCAGAGATGGTCATTGAACCAGATCTACAACCAATGAAGGCATTGGTTGTAGCTAACCATGGTCTTCCTAGAATTAGAGGGTGGCCCCCCAAATGGGTTTTAGGTTGCAATACGAAAAAATCAACAGGATACTCCCATGAATCAACTGAAATAGCTAGATCATCGATTACTCCTTCTGGTTTGATAGCAGAATGATCAGCTAATTCTAAAATAGTAGGAGTAGGTCGGACTTGCGCTCTGATTTGTAGCAATTGTGTCGCTTCAATTGGCATAATATTAATTGTTTCCCATAAATCAACTAACACATCGGGAATAAATGTCTGTCCGATTTTGACAGTGATTGTAGGGTTTCGTGTGTCGCCATATTTAATAGGTGGGGTTTTTCCTAACATAAGTTCATACAATTCTCCCACTACGTGTACTATGAGGGGGTCCCTAGGTTTCCTTCCAGGATTTTTGATACATAGGTCTCTCACAGTCTTTGTATAAATAGGGACATCTCTAATCCCTTGCAATAGTGGAATGTTAACATAACAAATTTTCAATTCTCCTAAGAGATTGAAGGATGGTAATTCCACAGTTTTGGTAATTTCTAATCTTTCAGGGAATGGAGGGTCTGCTAATTCTATGATAGGTTTGTCAGTTTCCTCTATATCAGCAGATGGTTTTTCCCCCGATTCCTTGTCTAATTCTGAAGATGGAGCATCTTCAATTATTGGCTCAACTATTCTCCTTGATCTCAATTTTATCTCATTACAGGGCATAGGGGTAATAGACAGAGCTAGCCCATTGTGTATATCAATATTTTGAACGGCCTTATTATTTGGATTTGGGTTAGGTTGCACAGGCATCTGAGGTCGTAAGGGAGGATTGTTTTGTGGGGCATTGGGAGGTAACTGCAGTTGTTGCTGCTGGTACTGGGGTTGGAACTGTTGTTGATAGGGGTTATGTTGGTGATGATTTTGATAAGTAAGATGTTGTTGAGGGTTTCTCCAATATGGGTTCCATTGCCCAAGATAATTATGTTGTTAGGGCATAGGTACCCATGCATTGGGATCCTTATAAGGCGATGACATCTGATTTGGAGGGGGGGTGTTCATCTGACCATATTGAAGCTGATTGTTCACATTGTTCCAATAATTAAGTGTTGCAGGAGAGAATTGAGGATTTATACCTTGACCTCGTGGTTGCCATTGTCTCCTCTGTGTTATTAGATAGAAAACCTCTACTTCCTCATTAGTTGCCTTCATTGCTTCTTTTACACCTGGTAGGGAGGGACATTTGTCAGTGGCATGATCTAATTCACAAATAAGACATACCTGGACACTGTTCAGTGGGCACTCCCTTGGTGGATGTTTGTCTCTACATTTCAGACAGAAAACGGGCAATGCTCGATATGATTCTGCTTGTTTTTGTTTGATCTGCAGAGTATCAATTTGTGAAGCAAAAGATTTAATCATTTCTATTTTGAAATCTTCTTACAGATCACCTATTTTTTCTCTTGTTGCCCCTCCATTGGCTGATTTATGTACCCTTGAAAAAGTGGCATCCCTGGTAGTTGTATTATTCCTTATAGATCCTCGAGATCATCTCTTACAAAGATTTCCAATGTCTTCATAGGATTCCTTAGATATATCTCCCTTGCCAAGCATATTCATCATTTCTAAACAATCATCTCTAACTCCTTTTAGCAAAACAGTTTTGAGAATGTCCTTACTCACATCTAGATGTCCAGACCTTTGTAGATTGTAATGGAGTCTCTCCACAAAATCTTCAAGGGTATCATCCTCCTTCTAAGACATCCTAAACAGTTCCTCTCTTCGTTCCCTCATTCAACAATAGTCTTAATATTTGTTCAGGAAAAGCTACCTCATTTGTCCCCATGTTGAAATATTCTCTCCTCCAAGGCTCATGAACCATCTTAACACGTTAGCCTTCAATGTAGCTAGAAACAATTTAAGCTTCTGCACAGTGGTAGTGTAGTCATAGCTTCTACACAAAATATCAAATTCAAACATAAACTCATATGGATCCTCAGTAGATAATCCATGGAAATTTGGCAGGGCTAAGAGAGGTATGCTCTTCATAGGAGCCATCCCCCGTGTGGGAATATTAGTAATAGGAAATACCAGGGTAGAGATAGTATTTTCATCATTTACCTAACCTTCGTTGTTCACTAGATCCTCACGGTGGAGCTCTTCTTCATTATCCCCTTGATTTTCCATGTGCTCTTTCTCTCCACTCAATACGGAAAGCCTCCCACTCCTCTTTAGTGACTATCTATCTGTTGATCTGATAAACAACTTATTTTGGATTTTCCCTGTTCCGAGCTACACTTTCTTGATCTTTAATATTCTCCAGTGTTGTGTGTTGATTTGTTGTTGACAAATCTTTAGCTTCAACCCCTGATTAAAACAATGTTTCAAAATGGGGTAGTTTCGATGTCTGAGGAATATGTCTTCTTGGAGGATTGAAGGGTGAAAGATAGATCCTAAAGAAGAATCTGCTCTGGCTATAATCTCATCAACAAAGGTTGGCCTTCCCGGTGCAGGATTCCTTCCACCACGTCCTCTGGTACCTGTAGGGTTAGTATTTTTGGGGATATGTCCTCTTGTTCTTCGATTCATACAGACTATTCATTCCTAAGAAAAATAAAACTAATGTGCTTACAAGAATCTATAATTATCTTCCCCGGCAACGACGCCAAAATGTTGGGCACTTTAATTGTCTAAATAAATAGATAATTAAGGTGTTCAATATAAATTGTCAAACCCAGGGAAGTTTTGTTATTGTAAGATAATTATGCACAATCTATGCTAGATTATGAAAGCAACACTAATCAAATTGCAGTAAGGTAAACTAAAAGAAACAAAATTGAAAAGTTGAACACTAACACAAGTTGTTGACACAACTGGTGATCCGGATTATTTTTGGCATAAAATGAGAGCGGAGATATAATAAAGAAATGCCCAGAGATGTCGCGTATATCCAGTAATATAACAGAAATATATCATAGATGCAACCATAAACAAAGAGATACAATAATACATGATTTCTATTAATAAAATAAATGTACACAGACTGTAAAAATACAGAGTGAAAGACTTGCTAGAATAGTGGCAGCTTATCTCTGAGAAGAGATGTGACAGTTACTCACATTCGCAAGAAGATGATTACAATGAGGCTCTGAAAGCCTTTTTACAATAAACGGGAATGCCAAAATTCCTAGACATCCAAAAACCTAACCCTAGGAGATGAAGCGTCAAAAGTCATGTGGGCCCCGTTTGGGTAAGTGAGTACATCAACTTCCTGGGGTAGTAACTTTTGCATACGATCTTTGTTTTAGGCGTGTGATAGCTCGTTGGAAAGGTATCGTCGAGGATATCCATTTTGGGGGCTCAATCATGCCTTCGTCTATCATTGAGAACATCGATCTTGAAAAACATTCATTTAGGCCCTCAAAATGGCCCCAGAAGTTAAAACCTGCTAAAAATAGTAAATTGCCAAAATTGCCAGAAAACTGTTTTGAGCCAGTCGAAAAAGGTGGGTGGCCACCGATATCCACCTGGATCAATCCTCCCTCCTTAGGAAGAAATTCTCTCCATTGCGTTGAGTTCCCAGGGGAGAGGGAAAAGCGTTTGCTGGATCTGCATCTGGGTGAGCTGCTTGTATTGTTGGAGACATCGCGCTGCTTAGTTTGTGGAAGTCTGTCATGAACCTGTTGAAGTTCAGGTTGTTCAACAAGTCGAGCTACATGAGAGGAAGTTGTGAAGAAGTAATCTTTGTGCTTTGTTGCAACCTTGTCGACCTGCTTCTGTTGGATAGAAGGCGCAGGGGGCGAGACTGTAGTGGTTGCAATGTCCTTATGTTCCCCTTTTGAACAGATTGTGAAGAAGCTGAATTTTGCAGTATGAGATACTACCTTGCGACACTTTTTAGGTGAAACAATAGTTGGAACTACCTCTGGTATTCTGTAGA
>ML790017.1:313201-323956 GCA_009831015.1 Picea engelmannii | reverse complement strand
TAACCTTCTAGCAGAGTTAACCATTTTTCTAGGGCTTCTGCATCTATCTGTCCTTCAAATACATGAATATCAAAATTAACTTGTACCTTGAAAGGCGAGGTGCCTCCAAAGTGGCCACTTGATGAAGATGCGCCTGATGCTATTGGCAGGTGTTGAAGGATGTGGGAAAAATTCTCCATCATTTCGTCCCTCTGTTGCGTGAGAGCTTGCTCAAGCAACAGATTGATAGGATCGTCTGCTCCATCATTTTTGTTTTCTTCCGCCATTGAGGGTTTCTTGGGTGTGCAAGAGAAATTTTCTTCAAGAGAGACAAGCTCAAGACCCAACTTGCTATACTCGGACCTCGTCGGGGACATGCACTGTAAAAAATGATCAAGAGCAGCCTGCTCTGATACCACTGATCCAGATTATTTTCGGCATAAAATGAGAGCGGAGATATAATAAAGAAATGCCCAGAGATGTCATGTATATATAGTAATATAACAGAAATATATCATAGATGCAACCATAAACACAGAGATACAGTAATACACGATTTCTATTAATGAAAAAAATGTACAGAGACTGTAAAAATACAAAGTGAAAGACTTGCTAGAATGGTGGCAGCTTATCTCTGAGAAGAGATGTGACGACTACTCACATTCGCAAGAAGATGATTACAATGAGGCTCTGAAAGCCTTTTTACAATAAACGGGAATGCCAAAAGTCCTAGACATCCAAAAACCTAACCCTAGGAGATGAAGCGCCAAAAGTCATGTGGGCCCCGTTTGGGTAAGTGAGTACATCAACTTCCCGGGGTCGTAACTTTTACATACGATCTCCGTTTTAGGCATGTGATAGCTCGTTGGAAAGGTATCGTCAAGGAGATTCATTTTGGGGGCTCAATCATGCCTTCGGCTATCATTGAGAACCTCTATCTCGAAAAACCTTCATTTAGGCCCTCAAAATGGCCCCGGAAGTTAAAACCTGCTAAAAATAGTAAATTGTCAAAATTGCCAGAAAACTATTTTGAGCCAGTTGGAAAAGGTGGGTGGCCACCGATATCCGCCTAGATCAACTGGAGTTCTAATATAATATTTCATAATTGAAATCACACTTGCATAATTGAAATCTAATTTGATGAGTGTATCAAAATCTCGGATTATCTAATCTATTCTAATTTTCTATTTTACTCTTGCAGAAGGAAATTATGTGCTAATTGTCAAAAGGAAGTCTACTTAATTGCAGAAAGGGAAATTCACACTTCTATTTACTTTTGCTTCAAAACAGAGTTTTAATCTAGTGCAGAAAAGGAATTAACTCTCAAAGCAATTCTCCAGTAGTATTCAACAATTGATTCTAACTCTCATGAGACACACTAATGCACATTTAACAGAAAGGGATTGAAATTTAACAACAAATGTATTCTAGAAATGCATAAGAAGATAAATCACACAGCTGTAAATAGTCAAAGCAATTATTCTAAAACTCAAAACAGAGGGGAGTCTGTGAGGAAGGTGGGCCCTTTCCTTCTCACTGAATCCACTCGAAAAGACTACAGTAATTTAAAGAAACTCAATTCACTTCTTTATTAACTCGTAAAAATGTTCAGATACAATATGCTTCACTTCACTCTCTGTTCCATAGCTAATATTCGATGTCAATGATTACAAAATCTTTGTTATTTAAAGACAGAGTCATTCAGTTAAAATGGACTCAAAACAACCTTGAGAATCTGAGATTCTCAAGCTATTCGTTTGATACAAAAGATTTGTTATCTTAACAAAATCTGGAAAAAGAATATTGATCACTAGAGTGAGACAAAATGTGTAACAACCTTGAGGATCGATCTTGAGGATTTGGATTTGAACGATATACCATCTTCAAGGATCGATGGGCATCTGTTGCAGCAGGTGTAACAGCTTCCAGGAAAGGTGCGCAGTTGTTGTAGTCGTGTAACAACATGTAGAACTGGCGAACAATTGTAGCAGCTGGTGTAACAACATCGATCTTTCTTCAATATTTGGTTGTTCTACATATTTTGATCATTAGTTGAACATTCATAGGTAAAATATGAGAAACGCTACCAATCAAACATGTTAAGTAAATAAGAATATAAAATCAAGATCAATGATTCATACCTTGGGAAAAAGGATCTTACAAACATTATAGTAGGCATTTAGCATAGAAATGACAAGGTTGAATGAGCAAAAGATATAGTGAAAAACGGAAATTTATGGGTCCTAACACTCGGATGACGAGGGTGCTTCCTATGATGTCAGTTTTGGAGAGTTTTGCATCATCGACCGATACAAGGAACTCCTCTGACCACTCCTTCGTGATCTGCTCCATGTCTTCGTCTGTCAGCTTGTAATATGACTATAAATATTCCTTTCTCTCGTCTTTGTGCGTAGTGATATAGATAAAATTCTGATATTCTTGGAACTTGGCTATCGGTCTGTACTGGTGTAAGGTGTGCAGTTTCATGCGTGGAAATGCTTCAATGGAAACCTTCAGTTTCTGATAATATGCATGGAACACAGGGTTCGACTGCCATTGCTTCGACATTTCATTGGTGTACCACAAGGTAGAAAACCTAGCGGCCAACGACTATGATGGTTCGATCTCTGGGAAGGTGGCTCCTTCAGGCATTTTCCAAGCGACAAATACAATCAACACGAGAAGCCAACTAAAGTGAAACTCGTATCCTTGATCCTGAGCTTCGCGACAATCTTTATCAAACTCATTGACGAGGTAACTCGCCCAATTCATCTGCATTCCCTCCACACATTTTCCTGCAAGGTCCACCATGAACCCGATGACCTGTGTGGGGCAGTTATTTCTTACGATCTTGCCAGCTATGAGTTGGAAAGCAAGGCACACTGTGCCATCCTGGATAGAGGCTACCTTGTAGCCTTGCTTTCCCTTTTCGACTTCATCTTAATCCTCCTTGATGAACTGTGTCAGGAAGCGGTCTAAAGCCTCCCCTGGGTAAAACTGATGAGGGTCAGCTCCATGCATGCTTAACCCTGTAATCAAGTGGATCAACACCAAATGCATAGTAATACATCGGTCGATCCATAGGTATCTTCCATGGTAGCACAACAAGAGAATTTTAACGTAAGTGTTAACCTTCTGGTGAAGGCCAAAATGGGGAATATTCATCACATTTAGTATAGTGGATTGCACAAGCTCCTTAATCCAAGGTTGGGAGACTAGGAAAGGCTTCTTCCCAGTTGTCTTCGTCAAGTATTTGTGGGGTGAAAGCATAGCGTAGTTCTTTCTATATCCAAGTTTGAAGTCATTGTTTTTCAGTAGTGGGATCTGTCCTAACTGGCTCCCAACTACGTGTATTGCTTTCGAGATGTATGTGGTGATCAAAATGTATTCATAGTCGCGTGGAATGTTGTCACGGTTAACCACACTAGCCAATGGTGGAATGTATTCTGGTAAGATCGACGGGATCTGCTTCACATTTTCCATATCTCCATGATGCTTACTTTGATGCTTAGTCGTGGGGTTAACACGGTCAGAACGACGTCCAGTCGAAGGGGAATCCTGCCGTCCCCTAGTCGATGACACCTGTACTCCTTCAGATATATCTCTATCATCCATGAACTTCTTAAGAACCTCTTCGACGGACTTCTCTAACTCAGTGGGTTCACCCGACATTCTCACAGTTAAACAGGTGGGTCGGGGTAGGTGAATGGATAAGTGGACAAATGGACAATGACGTCTAGATTCTGAATCGCATATTGACACACAATCAACTCTCTATTAGCTCAGTTAATCACGGGTGGAAAAAAGTGGTCCCGGCGTAGCGTTCGACGGGTTAAATAAGCGAGCATCATAACAGATTCTTCCAACGGGCAGGAATGCTTCTATCAATGTGAATCTGTCTGTTATGGCGTGGTCTCAATGCCCCAAATGTGGTCTATCCTCCCATAAATGTGTTTCATAGTCATTCCAGAGCATCATTCTAACGGTTGGGGCGCCTCCAACGGTCATATAGCTTCGCTAGGGCAAAGTCCCATTCTACGTGATTTTGTTGTTCCAGCGAGGTTCAAGTCCTATGAACCTGCCTCCTACGAGGTTCCAGTCTATGAAGTATTTCGTCTGTTATCTGTAGCTTCATGTAGCTTTTCTAACTTGGATTTCTTTTTATTGATCTTCCTTGCCTTCTTCCCTGTAATCTGAGTCTCTCTAATATTTTCTGGAATTCTCTTTCCATTCTTATTCTTATTTTCTCCTAGCGAAGTGACTTCGCACTACTGATGTGCTCTCAAAGGGTTTGAAGTTAATACCTCTTCTCTTATTAATTCTGGGGTGGGTATTCTTCTTTCTTGCATAGATAAATCCTTCAAACCTTCTTATGTTCTTTCAACTTCAACAACTAATTCTCTTGTGTTATGTTGCTTTGACTTAACTTCTCATTCTTCCATCAATTGATCTATTTTTCTAGCTATGAAATCCCTTAGTTCTTTCTTTTTATTTTTTGTAGCTTCTTCCTCTGCTTTCCTTCTGATCTGATCCTTCTCAATCTAAGTTTTTTCTAACAAAAGCGGGAAATGGGTGTTTTTCTTAACAAACTTTATGACTTCAAATTCCTCTTTAGTTGATGTTCCATGAATAATAATAGGTACATGAGTAACTCTTCCACATAAGGTTATCATCTTTCCCTTGAACAATCCTATCCTTCCCAGTGAAGGTACCATAGAAGGCTTTCCCAAAATTTCTCAAGTATCTTATGTCATAATATTCAGTAGTGTTTCCTCATCCAAAACACAGTCTATGTCGAAGTCTTCTATTCTTGTACTTATGTGTTGTTTGACTTTCAAAATCTCTGGTAAACTAATATCTTTATGAACATCCATCATTTCTTTCAACTGTACTAATGTAGTCTGAACTTCTTCTGATATGTTCTCTTTTTGAGTCTCTAACATGTTCTTAATATCTAGACTTTTGTTTTCTTGTCTCCTGTTCGTCCTTTCAACTTTAGCAATCATCTTTGGACGGTCCTCAACCTCATGACCAACAATTTTACAATAAAGACAAATAGGACATGTACCAGGGCATTCCTTAGGAAGATGTCTTGGTATTCTACAGTTATAACATAGTGTCAATCCTCTTTTCCTCTTGTATGTTCCCCAAATTCTCCTGTACTGCACACTGGGATCACAGTGTTGGACCTGCAATCTGCAAAAATTATGTCTAGGTTCTTGTATCCACTTATTAGTCCAACAATTATTTCTATGCATAGGAATAATATTTATTCATTTATATTAGCTTTACTTAGATCAACACTTTCTTCCAACTGCACCCTAGATTTTAGACTAGGACAAAATCTATTAAACATACCTAAATTCATGCTTTTGAAACAAAAAATTTCACTTATCTTACCTCTATCAAAGAACAAAGCTTTACCTCTTTTAAGATCTTACCTCTTTTCTTCAAATCGGGTTTCTTTCTTAGCACAGAGATTTGCAAGTCAAGTAAAGTATTGTGTACTATAGCAGTAGATCTACGCACAAAGCTTCTCTTTTCTTTATTTCAGTTCCCAACAATCACAGTTTCAGGTCCTAGCAACAGAACCATTTGTTTTCACAGGGGCAGACCCAAGGTTCAACACTTCAACAATGCATCAACAAAACCCTAACTATCGACCCTTTTGGCAACACCTGTGAAGCAGGCGAAGTCTCACCCGAGGTAGAAGTAGGGGGGGTTACATGACTCAAGTGTTTGTAACCAAGCTGGGACACAGATATGTGATTATAACACTTCACAGAGTATTCTAGCCACACTTAGAGGGTGATATGCATCAGTTCATTAGCTTTTATTAACATCACAAAACAAACCCTAATACAGATCAGTGTAGTAATAATAAAAAGTAAACACTTCACCCACTTAGCACTCAGCACAGAGTTAGATCTAACATTCATTCATCTTTAAGTGAAGCACTAAGCATCAACAGATCTATCTAACTAACATAATAAGCAAAGCACTCAACACATTCATAGCATAAACAAGACAGCACAAAGCAATCAAAAGACACAAGATATATGTGGTTCACCCCAATGTGGAGCTACGTCCACCAACTTCTTCGTCTTCTCTATTATTCTTCAATCTCTTACATTCATCCACTCCTGTGCACCAAGCCACAGAGCCAATCTTCGCATAGGACAGGAGATCTGCGCACTGAGCTCCAGATCCTCCTTCCCCGAATTAGGTCAAGGCACATAGCCAACTCCTTGCACAAAGCCTTACATACACATTTTGTTGCACAAAACACTCAGAACTACTTGCACTTAGCCACTTAGACTTCGATCTCTAAGTCTCTTACATCGCTTCTCTCCTTCTACCTTACAATCTACTTATTTATACTTTTACAATAAGGCCTAATCATGGGTAAACCTATGGGCTGACATCCCACAACCCATTACAAAAACCCTAAGGAACCCCTTGTTGGGTCCACAAATCCTGCAAAATAAGTGAGATCCACAATCTCAGCTCCGCCTGGGCATTCCTTCCTCGATCGATGGGTCGAAGTCCAAAAAGTGGTCAAACCTGACCAATATTTCCTCAAAACTTGGTCGAGGGACAACAATTGATAACCACATTTGTCGATGGGTAAATTACTATTCCCACCCTAGTATCATTACCAACCTTTCATGATAGATAATTTCATATAAGATGAATAATATTACCATTTGTTTTCGTACAACAAATGCAATGTTGATGGGTTTAGTAAGGTTTCTAATGCAATCTTCAATTGAATTGGAATCAATACATTTTTGGACAAGAATCTAATTCCATAAATTCACTTTTGATATAAGTCCCCACAAATGTTTGCTAGCATTCTCCCAAAATAAAGATATTTTTTAGGCAGCATCCTCCCATATGTTTAGGCTTTTCTATTGATTTATTTTTAACTAAAGTAATTCCCTCTCTTTTCCTATTCCAAGACATCAAGAATATAAAGTTTAATTTCACTATTTTCATTAGAATTCATTTTGGGATATAGGCTAGAGATTATGGAAATTGTGGCTTCCAATACAAATTTGATAAAAAACAACTTTCCGCCTTCATCCTTTTCTATCAACCATATATATTATAGTCTTTGTTGTAAGAAAATAAAGACTATAGGGTTCACGTTACTTGAATAAGTATTAGTTTAAATTTGACTTTTAATACGTTACTTAAATAAGTATTAGTTTAAGTTTGACTTTTAATAGGTTACTTGAATAAGTATTAGTTTAAGTTTGACTTTTAATACATTTGATAAATCCCTAGCTTTTTAATGGTTTATAATTTTTCTTATTAAATATTTGACTTAAAATTATTTATTTTAAGTTTAACTTTTAATACATAATTTTAAGTTTGACTTAAAATTATTTATTTTAAGTTTGACTTTTAATACATTTGATAAATCCCTAACTTTTTAATGGTTTATAATTTTCCTTATTAAATATTTTACATAAAATTATTTATTTGCACTCTAATTTTTTAATTTTTAATGGTTTATAATTTTTCTTATTAAATATTTTACATAAAATTATTTATTTGCACTCTTAACTCATTGATTCTCACAATTGAAGTCTTAAGTATTAGTTTAAATTTAACTTTTAACACATTTGATAAATCCCTAACTTTTTAATGGTTTATAATTTTTCTTATTAAATATTTTACATAAAATTATTTATTTGCACTCTTATTGATTCTCACAATTGAAGTCTTATTATTTATTTGCACTCTTATTGATTCTCACAATTGAAGTCTTATTACAGCTTCTCCCACAATTGAAGTCTTATTGCCCCTTCTCCCAATGTAATAAAAAAATATATCATATTAAAGGCTTCTCCCAATGTAATAAATTTTTCATATTTCATTTCTAATGTAATAATTTTAATTTTTTCATATTTCATTTCTAATGTAATAATAAGATGATATTTCATTTCTAATGTAATAATTTTAAGATGATTGCTTCTCCCAATGTAATAAGTTTTTCATATTTCCTTTCTAACTCTTTCAATGTAATAAATTTAATAATTTTAAGATGATTGCTTCTTTCAATGTAATAAATTTTTCATATTTCCTTTCTAACGCTTTCAATGTAATAAATTTAATAATATTTCATATTTCATTTTTAATGTAATAATTTTAAATTTTTCATATTTCATTTCTAATGTAATAATTTTAAGATAATTGCTTTTCCCAATGTAATAAATTTTTCATATTTCCTTTCTAACTCTTTCATATTTCATTTCTAATGTAATAATTTTAAGATAATTGCTTTTCCCAATGTAATAAATTTTTCATATTTCCTTTCTAACTCTTTTAATGTAATAAATTTAATAATTTTTAATAATTTTTCATATTTCATTTCTAATGTAATAATTTTAAGATGATTGGGAGAATGTAATAATTTTAAGATGATTGCTTCTCCCAATGTAATAAATTTTTCATATTTCCTTTCTAACTCTTTCAATGTAATAAATTGTTTTGATGGTAGCCAAGGTGTCATATCATTAAGTGAACGGGATAACCTGCTTTGTTAGATTCCGGGATCATATTATATCTAGTTAAAAGTGGAGTTCCTACTTACCGATGCAAAGACAAAGATTACAGAGCCCACGCTATCCTTTCCATTTTTAGAGCCATCAGAAGCAGTTGTTTTTGCCGCATAATCAGTTGATGTTGAAGCAGTTCCACTATCATAAATGAAAGTTGGAGATCTATACGGCCAAAGATGATTGCTTCTCCCAATGTAATAAATTTTTCATATTTCATTTCTAATTCTTTCAATGTAATAAATTGTTTTTTCATATTGAAGTCTTATTGCCCTTCTCCCAATGTAATAAATTTTTCATATTTCATTTCTAATGTAATAAGATGATTTGCAATATGCAATTTTTTCATTGTTACACAACTTAAATTTTAAATAACCTAAGTTTTTTCATTGTTACACTAACCTAAGTACCTAAGTTTTTTCATTGTTACACTAACCTAAGTTTTAAGTAACCTAAGTTATAAGTTTGTGAAAATCAAGCATTGACAATTCTTCAGTACATTAATACTTAACTTACTGCATTGACAATCTCTAACCAGCTTATTGCGTAGCTATTCACCGCCTTTGCAAACAACTTCAGCTATTCACTGCCTTTGCAAAATACAGTCTCACCGCCTTTATTCGCCGCCTTTGCAAAATATAGCCTCACCGCCTTTGCAAAATATAGCCTCAGTTGTGGTGACTTCCTCATGTTGAATATGCTTTCACAGTCGCCTTATGTGCTAAACAACTGCAAATTGCTTGTATCAGCTCCCAAACAACTGCACTCCACAAGTCCCAAACGAGTTCACTCCGCAAGGTTTTTTATTCCACCCACAAACTTGCTAATATCAGCTCCCAAACGACTACACTCGGCAAGGTTTTCGATTCCACTCACTTAAGGTATTCTCTAGAAACTGTTAGAACAATATTGACATCCTTGCAGAATTTGACAATTCAAAATTTGACTGAGATGATTTTGAGATCGCAATTCACTATTTTGGAAGTTTCAAATATACTTACAGGTGACTGGTTGTTAAGCTCCCATCCATTTGATAGATAGGGCGATGGTAGAGACCAAAAACACACATCACGCGCCCACCTGTATCTCTAACACACACTGTATGTATGTTTTTACATATATAGACTTCACACTATTGTAAACCTCGCTCTGTTGCTCTCAGTTGCTGATCCAACTACCAACGACATACAAAAAAACATGTCCTCTCCAACTACCAACGACATACAAAAATACGTGTCAGCTCCTCTGTAGCATGTCCTCGTATCTTTAACATGTACTCCTACAAAACATCCATTAACAACTAACCTATTAAAACCTGTTTTGCATAGCACTGGGCTCTGACTATTCATTTCTCACCATTGCATCGTTACTGTTATCAGCTTGTCACCACCATTTGCATTATTTGACTCAGAATGTTCAACAGTGTTGCCCAATATATGCACCATATGCTTATCTTGAAAATTGTCAATTCCTTCTTCGATTCTGTTGCATTGCTTGCTCCTCTCAGCTTGTTCCTTCTTGGGGCGCAGGTATATGAGGTGAAAGGCTCAAAGATGGACCTTGTGTAGAAGCTCGAAACAATAAAGGACAATCAATAGTAAATGAGCATTGAAAGTTCGGAGCTGTAGAGGTGGAAACCTCCTTAGGAATATCCGAAGATTGATTAACGGGTAAGCTGTATCTATCTGCCCTATCAATTCTTTCTGTAGAGGTGGATGGGGAAGCAAATTTATTTTAGGGCCCTCCATATTGCATGCAGTTCATCAATTCTTTCTGTAGAGGTGGATAGGGAAGCATATTTATTTTAGCGCCCTCCATATTGAATGCAGTTCTGGAAGCTCGTCGACTTGAGACTCGATGTAGGTGCCTTTGATTGATCAATGAGGACCTTCCATTGGGTCAAGCTGGGGCATGCCCAATAATGTCAGCCCGGTATCCCTCGCCCCTATCTACATGGATGGGAAGAACTCTCTTCAGTTTTCTGTCTAGATTTAGTATCCGTCGCCCCTATCTACATGGATGGGAAGAACCCTCTTCAGTGGTCTCTGTCTAGATTCGATAAACCTCTTCAAAGAGTCAAGAAGGCCTCACAAGAAAAACCTTCCTTGGGAGCATAAATTCTATCAGTCGTGGCATGAACTCTGTAAATACCTATTCTACTGTTAGACCAACTAAACCAATTGTCAGCCGAATAGCATCTGTGGTCCTC